>QANU01025917.1:275416-311107 GCA_003254905.1 Nissolia schottii | reverse complement strand
TTATAATGTANTCTTTCCCAATTTCGCCTACAAGGTTGGCGATTCTTAATAGATTATAATGTATATTATACATATATATGATGGAGGATGCAAAAGTCCAAAAAATATGATTTTTCGGATAAGCTGCAAAAGTCCAAAAAATAATCTTGCAAAAAGACCGGTGATGAAGTATTATTTTTGGAGAGCGTACCGGTTTTTTTGCAAGATTATTTTTTGGACTTTTGCAGCTTACTCGAAAAATCATATTTTTTGGACTTTTGCATCCTCCGTCATACATATGTATAATATACATTATAATCTATTAAGAATCGCCAACCTTGTAGGCGAAATTGGGAAAGATTCGCCATGTCCATAGGCAAATTTACAATGAATTCGTCTGCCTCGTTGGCGAATCTGATGTGCCATGCCACGCAGTGCGCGGATGCCACATGCCCACATCAGCCAAAACCGTGGTAGTTGTGTAAAATGTTAGAAAACATGAGTATTTTGGTAATTTGTTTGCGTTACAAGGGTATTATAGTAAAATTGTCTCTATGTTGCCTCATGATTACTATACTTCTCCCTAGAATCCGATTTAAATTATTAACCCTTTTTTGTACATTAAAAATTTGTTGATTTCTCTCCTATAGGTTAAATATTATCTCGCATTATATTTTTTATTTTAATAATTTTTAAAATTAAATTCATCAAATTTAGTCATCATGTCATGATCTAATATGATATATTAATGTGTCATATGATCTAATGTGATACATCAATATTTTTCACTACAATATTTGTGGTGATGTGTATCATAAGTTAAAATGGTTTACAGATTTCTAAACCTCTTATCTTAAAGTTTATTCTTTCAATAATTTGACTAATGAAAAATTTGTCAAAATAATATAAAACATAAATTAATGATAAAATTTGATAAATTTAGTTTTAAAAATTATTAAAAATTGAAAAAAAAATAATATTTATCTTATTAAACACGTGAAAAACTTCCTAAAAATTTAAGTGGGTTAAACACTAATGCCTCATCAGATATAAGGAAAACCTCCCAACTTCTCTGAAGATTTTCAAGAAGAATTCCACTTCACAATTATTAACCTTACCCAAATGCTTCAAAGTCAGTAGAGACATATATTTATTTTAGTTAAAAATAATTTTTGTAGTTATATAGGTAATCAGATTATTTTTAAGTAAAAGTAAAATAAAATAAAAGTTACGCATTTTTTTTAAACTTTATTGTGCACGATTTTTTTTTCTATCTAAATATATTTCATTTTTCCTGTCTTAAATTGTAATTTTATACGAAGATACTTTTATAATTGTCACACACAAATTTTTTTAACAATTTATGATGTCATACATAAAAATGTATTTCTATAATTACATGTAAACATAAAAAAAAAATAAATAAGAAGACATATAAACATAAAAAAAAGTGTAATAAAAAAACATATAGACATAAAATTGTTATGAAATTAATGAGAAAGAGTGTTAGGAAAAGTAATAGAGGAGTTAGAGAGAAAGAATTAACAGAGTAATATTATTCTTATTCTCATATGTGTGTTATACATAAACATCGAGATGACTATTTATAGGTTAAGGGTGAAGTACATAATATTACATTAAATATTCATCATATTAATATATACCTATCTAATGGGATATCAACCAAAATAGGATAAGGGCATCCACATTCTAATAATATTTTATAACCCTTTCCCTTGGTTGTCCATTAAGGATATGCCTCGTTAAAAGCTTACTAAGAAAAATCAATTGGGGAAAAAATCTTAGTGATGGAAAAATAGTACAACATTCTCATAGTGTGAGCTATCTCATTAAAAACATTATTAAGAAAAAACCTAGTGGAATAAAAACCTTGGTGAAGGAAAAAAAAAGTACAACATTTCTCCCCTTCTTAAGATAATTATGGACATCCATCTAATAAGATAATGCAGAAATCGTCACTGTAATATATTCATACACGTAGTACTACAATTTCTGTAACAATGGTCACACGACCTCTATCCTTTTCGGCTTTTGGCCATCAAGGAAGAAGGAGTGAAACAGCACAACAGACATCTAAAACCAATGACCACAGTGGCACAAATAATAACTTGCTTCAACATTCTTCATGATACTCACATGTTGATTGATTGTCCTTATCTGAAAACATTCATGACTCACTTCATGTATTATAATAATTCCTGTGTGATTTGAAGTATCAGTTGAAGTATGCTTTATTGATCTCTATGATAAAACGGTACTTCCACGTGTAAATAAATAACATTTGAATTCTGCCAAAATATACAAAAGAGAAAAAGAATCCCGCAGCTACATAGTCAATAAATTGTGATTTTGGTTCATATGAATAAAGTAAATATTCGAAGACATCATAATCAAAATTAAACATCATTCTAGTATGTTTTTGTTAAACAATAACTAAATCTCGCTAACATGCTAACAGTGAAAGCTACATCTAGTGGTGCATTATTTGATGGATACACTAGTGCTTCAATAACACTTAGATGTGGTACTTTAAGACCAAGAAATTTCTCATAATTTTCTTAAATTCTTAATGGATCTTTATATAATAATAATAATAATCTCATAGTCATTGAGGTACAATGAATGTGCTCAATCCATATAAACTCATTTCTGAGTCTTCTCAATATAAATTGATTGCTAGACAAATATTTTATTCGTCAAATGTCATATGTGTAAACTAAGATAAAATTGTGTCTTGTCAATATATATTTTTTTAAAATATTTTACATATTTTGGAATCTCTTCCAGAGATCCAATGATGCTTAAATCACCAACTTATATTCTGATTATAACGATTTAAATCCAAACCTTTTTTTTATGAAAATACATGGATAAATGGGATCAATTTATACTCATATCTCAATAAGATTGACTTAGGCGATTGTACCACATACACCATATTACTATAATTCATATAACGGTTGTTGAAGCCTTAATGAACAAATTTTCTCCAGAATTTCTATATGTTTAAGCTATTTTAAATGGAAAAAGGAAAAGAAAAAATAAAAGAAAAAGAAAAATAAAATAAAAATCAAAAGATAAGGATGCTTTGTCATCCTTTGATTTTTGACCCAAATTCTTGGACCAAATGAGGAGAAAGAAAATGTGAGAGAAAGAGCATATTGCCTTGGGCCATGGGCCCACTTTCCACTCTTATTTGATCGTGTTTTGTCGTATGTTGTCCAGGTGCTTCGCGTACGGCTGCCCGAAAAATATTATGATCTTGCTGCCGTGATCTCTTAATGGTTCTAGTGAGGAATTTTAGGTTCATCCAAGGTATTTGTAAATTATTTTCATAAGAATGCTCTTTACAGATACCTTTGATGTACGATTAAGTTCCGATGGCGAAAGGCGATAAATCCGGCGTCTGCGGATTTTCGCGAAATTGCGGACTATTGCCTTATTTGGTGATTTTAGGGAACAAAATTGGGATTTGCAACCCTAATCTGATCATATTACTTATATATCCATTTATTTTACGAAACCTTTGTAAAGGAAAAAATCGAGATGTTACACGAGCCACAACATTATTTTTAAATTTTTTTTGGTCCTAGCTATCAATATCTAAAGATTATTGCACCTTAACTAATTTAGTTTGAAAGGTTTCCATGAATTAGAGTTCATGTGCATCCCTCTGTGTTTCCTCTTGTGCTCACTGAAGTTCTTCTTTGCGCTACAAAACATTGCCCTTATGCCCACTGTGGTGTCCTGTGTGTTGTTGTCGTGCGTTCCCTTATGCCGCTTCTCCTGCTTGATGTTGTCATCAGTTTCATGGTCGATAGGCTCCCTTCATTAGATGGTTGTGTGTGGTGCTTGATTCGCACTGTTCCCTATTTTGCTTTCTTTTTGCTTTTGTTGATTGTTGCCTTTGAGTGTTGATTGAAAGTGAAACCATGTAGGAAAGAGCATATGAAAGTGATGAAGATGATGGCACCGGGTAATGGTTGGAGATCTCGATTCTATCAACTACAATCCTTAGGGAGTGGTGAGTTAATTTACACAACAGAATGTTGAGGGTTGCTTTGAATGATTTATTCTTCATGCTCTTACCTACTCCCAACATGTGGGTGTTCAATCAAACAAGCAAATGAAAATGAAAATTACGACAGAAAAATAATTCTTCTCATGAATCTTAGAGCTTTGACATTGGCTCTAATTGTCATATTCAAGATATTCATGATTATAATATTCTTTTCTTTTTTTCGTAACTGTGGCCTTTTTAGTTTTCTTAATTAATTTCATTTTTTCTTTATGAATTTAGTCTATGCGTCTATGTTATCACGCATCAAGAGGACTCGGTTATCATTAGTGCTTTAGGACGACTGTAGATAACTAGAAAGCAGTCACCTAATGTTTTAAAGATCATAATTGAATCTTAGGGAAAAAGTGATATCTTAAGAAGGTTACGGCCATAGAAGGTCTGTTGTACATTGAAGAAAGTACATAGCTATATGATCAGGGTTATCCCCTCTTTTGGCACGTCCACATGACAAGCCCCTCACCAGTCCGACAAGATGGATTGNGCTCAGCGGGAAAGTCACAGCGTCCAAAAATAGAATTTCTTTTCTCAGTGCTTACTGGGGCTTCCTACACAGTTCCAACCAGCACAGTTATATTTTTCTAACCTCAATATTTCTAAAAATCCTTTAAGCATCACTAACTCCATATTTTTCTCATATTATTTCTAATTTTTCCTACAAAAAAATACATACATAAATATACAGTTAAAATCACATAGACAGGGGTGATCAGACTACCCACCTCCAAATCCAGTTTGGAAACGGTAGAAGTGAAGAGGAAAATTCTCTGAGCACTTTTATGACGATCTTGCTATTTTTCCGGCGTCTGGCAGCAGCACAGCAGTGCACGAACGAACAAGGAAAAACAAAGAAAGAAAGAACAAAGAAAGAAACAAGGAAAGTGAAGCGCCCTGGCTTCAGGAAAATAAAAAAAGAAACAACGTGAAGAAAGCCAAGAAAAATAGAAAGGAAGCAAAGAAGCAATTTGAAGCACCAAGCTTCAGGGGAAAGAAAATAAAAGAACAAAGAAAGAAAAATAAAGATGGAATGGCGTCAGGGAGGGGGAGAAGAAAGAAAACGAAAATGAAGCAAAAAGGTTTCAAGGGAAGCAAATGAAAACAAAGAAAGAAATAAAGATGGAATTCGGTCAGGGGCTACTCCCCCCACCGCCTAATACATACACACACATATATATATATAATATATTATATAACTTTTATTATTATATTATATATATTAGTATTATTATATTATTATTATTATGCATTAAGATTATTATATTATATAATAATATATTATATGTAAATATCTACTATGAATAAACATGATCATGTCAATCTAATTTTAATCATGCTTGATTGCGTTTTGTTGTTCGCAATCCCGGTACTTTACGTGCGGATGTCCGAAAAATAATATGGACATACCCTCGCGCTCTACTAATTTTTCCTTATTAGTAGTTGAGTCCGGTGGAGGTATTCGGGGAATTATTATTTTAATAATGTATTTTACTGTTACTTTTGGTATCCCGAAAAATTCCCAATTGGTCTGAAAATCATCTTAGGTCTCCGAAAAATTCTTCGGGTCACGAAACCTCCATTTTAAATGATTAAAGGAAATAATTTAATTTTCTCGCCTCCCTAATTAACTTATAATTATTTATTACGCTAATTATCCGTACCGTGAAAAAGCGGGATGTTACACTTCTGGTAGCGTCGAACAGGGCATGCCAGCATAGCCGGTGTACATTCCTGGTCACGTTGATAGGGCAAGCCAAGGAAATCACGAGTCCAGACCTGGTCGCGTAGAATAGGGCAGGCCCCTCACTATCCCCAAGCTGGATGGTTGTTCCTATCGTTGTTCGATGATTTACGCCAAAGAGCATATGTGGCTAGCTACCACACCGGTCAGAGCGTTATTGTGTCTGGAAATGCAAGTAAGTTGTAGCCGGACGGCCACGGCTGCAAAGGTGGAAGGACATAAAGAACTAAGAAGGACGCGACCAAGTAAGCAAGCTTGATAGCGTAAGAGAATCCTAAATCCCCTCATGCATAAGATATGTGATGTATGTATATAAGTATGTATATCATGTAAGTTACCTTCAAGAGAACTCTCGAGACGGCCAATGTGGAAGTTATAGACTACGCCGAGAATGTGATCGGACATTATAGTGCTTAAGAGAATAAAGTAATAAGCACGAATCCCTAGGTAATACAAAGATTAGAGATCCCTAATCACCTAGTAAACTAGATAAAGCCACTCAGGATTAAGACAGATGATAATAATCAGTAGGAACTCTAGTATGCATGAACACTTAGAGATCTCCTGAGTGGCCTGGATCATAACCGAAATAATAAGAAATCCCCTACACTATAGGTATTCCACTCAGGATGCAACGTTCTCACCCTCACTTGTTTATGACTCCAGGGGCAGAAGAGGACTCTGCCGAGCAGCAGCAGGAGCAGTAAAGGGTTGTTACGTGAAGCAGGCACCTGAGAGGACGGGTCATGAAGAATGTTGGGGTGGGCTAAGGGAACTGTGTACCAGTTAACCCTTATGTTTTGTAGTTGGATATTGTATTTTGACAGACATGATGTGTGTGTATTAACTACTGTGGTACTTATGTAAATTCTTGTAAATATATGTGATGGACCGTATGTTTGTTTATCTGTCTGATTGTGTTATGATTGGGTGATAGTCGTAAGCCTAAGGCTCTATCGTTTGTAGTATATGTCCTGTTTAAGCGAGGCTACTATTTTATGCAATAAACAATGTGAAGAAAAGATTGAAATCGGTCCATATTTTCTTAACCAAGTATTTCTGAAATTAATAAAGGACTATAAGTATTCCCACCAAGTAATTAACAACCTAGTGAGCATTGCGTACGACTTAAGCGTAAGCAATTAGCTAGGGTGTTACATCTGTTAGTGAAAGAATTAGAGAATTAACAAGGACTAAACTGACTAGCGGTTTACAAATATAGGACCAAATTAAATTAAAAAAATATACATGATCAAATTGAATAAATATGTATAATTAGAGGGCAAAAAAGTATTTTTATTCTATTTTACATGCATGACTTTTCAAATAGTGAGTGAGAGTAAACTATTTTTACTTGTGTGATAAAATTTAATTGAATTATACCATAACAAATGTTTTATATTGTTAGCGCATAGCAATTATAAACTCATAGTTTTTCTCTAACATGAAATTGTTATGTGTGATCTATTACTCATACATGAACATGACATATGACTTGAGAGGATTGACTAATAATATAGTAAATGTTTGATTTGATTTCCGAAAATAATATTATTTGTATTAGTGACAAATATATTTGTCGACACGATGTTCCATACATAAAGGAGTCAAAATAATATTTCCCTATATGATGCTAGTCACTTTGGTATTGAAATTAAAAAAATTGACTTTATAATTTCTAAAATTGTAAGTAGTAGGTTAAATCAAAATTTTAATTTATTATCATATTAAATTAGACTATAACAACAACTCTACAAATAAGAAAATAAATACTTAGGAGATCTAATTTATCAATCTATTCACTATGAAATGACAATTGCATTTTCTTCATATTTTGTCTCTAGACAAGTCGTGTCATTCATAAGAGGAATGTTGATTTATAAGTTGATTTGTTAGGTTTTAAAAACATTACTTAAATAAGATGGTCACCAAAGTAGTTAAAAGCTTGCTTTAAAGAGATAAATTTTATGCTTTTAGTACTCTAAAACGCTTTGAATGTTACTCCAAAGCTAATTAAAGTAGAAGTCATACACTTTAAAATGATAAAAACCTTAAAAGCTCACTTTTGATCATAAAAGCATAAATTTTATGCATATAGCCCAAATGAACTACAAAAATAGGAATTCAATTCTCTCTCTCTCTCTCTCTCTATATATATATATATAATTATATATATTACTTACGAATTTGGCCAAATTTTTAGTAGTAACCCAACCAAATTAGATTTTTTTTTCTTTACACTAGTATTTGGCCTTCATTACTAGTGACCACTCGACTAATCTTGTGTTGGTAAAAAAATATTTTATTTAGTGGTCATAAAATAATTAATCATTTAGACCAAAAAATAAAATAAAATAATCAAGACGTTGGTTATACCATTACCCTTAATATATTCGTGATTCTTTTGACTTCTTCATTCCAACATAATTAAATAGAAATGTCAACCTTATGGGTGTGTTTGAAATCAAATGAAATGAGAAATAATTTGAATTACAAATCAATTACCATATTTAGAACCAACTACATAAGATGAGAATGTCATTGATTTAGAAACCAATTATCATGTTTAAAATTTATTAAAATAGGAATTGATTTCATTTTGTTTGATTAATTTACATTTTTACCCTTAAGAAAATAGGAATTGAAATTTTTAAAAATATTTTCCATAAAAAAATTATATTTTTTGAAAAATAAAAAAATAATTTTTTGGAAAAATGGTTTTTAATTTTTTTAAAAAATATATTTTAGAAAAAAATTTATTTTGGAAAAATATTTTGGGAAAAAATATTTTTCGTAATTTTTTTGAAAAATATTTTTTGAAAAAAAATAAGAGTAAACAGTCTTTTATAATAATAAGTTTGATTTAATAAAGAGGATAGAGTTTGTAATTTAGTTAGCCGAACATGGATAAAATAATCTTTTATATTAAAAGTAAAATTAATTTTATCTAAATCTCTACAAAAGTGATAGAATTTATGATGTAAAAAACTTGAATTTCCATGGACTTAGAAAATTAAATCAATTCCATTTTTTTAATATATCAAACATGGGAATTGATTTGTCAATCAAATCATTTTTCATGTTGTTTGATTTCAAACATACCCTATAAAATTTGTGTTATTGTTTATTTTAAAGAATGACTATATAATTGATAGTTTTCTAACTATAAAAGTGATTTTTTCATTACTTATAAATTTTAAACATTATATTATACAATTTGTGCCATTTTAAATTTCAAAAATCATTTAAAATTTTACATGTTAATATAAATAACTTCATGTGTTATTTTAAAATTATTTTACTTACAACAAATAACATCTATACTTTTATATTTTTTTTCAAACGTTTTTGAGTAATCCCTCACTCTATGATAACCTTAACTGTTAGTGCATGTGGCACTATAAACGGTGCCTTATCAGCCATTTCAACAATTAGAAAATCACATAAACTAGAAATACTTTGAACGGAGAGAAAAAGCCCTAACTTTTACCGTTCTTTTCCCCAAATCCACAATTTTCAAATACCAATTGAGGGGAAAACTTCTTTTTTCTCGGAATGAAAACAATGGATCCCGACGCTTCCCGGTGGGTTTTGGAATTCTTCCTCCGGAGTTCAGTCCCTGACTCCCTCATGGCCAAGATCATTGCCGTTCTTCCCCTCTCCGGCGCCGATCCCCGCCTCAAGAAAGCCCTCCTTCTTCGCACCCTCCAATCTGAGCTCTTGAAGGCCTCCATCACTGAAACTGCACTCGAGATCCTCGAGCACGTCGAAGAGATCGACCGGAACGACGCCGTTTCGGTTCCCGACGCCATGCGCAGGGCCTACTGCGCCGTCGCCGTCGAGTGCACCGTCAAGTACCTCGCCGGGTGCCCCGACGACGCCGCTGGCGAGTACTTCTCCGCGCTGACTCGGATTTGGCGAGGCCGCGTGGCGGAGGCGGAGCGACGCCGGAGCGAGCTGTTCTCCGCCGAGTTGGCTCGGTGGAGGGACGACGTCGAGGCCGCGGTTTGGGACCCTAGGGTTTCGGAGAGGTTGGCGAGTTTGAATAGCCGAAGAGACGCGTTCAACAATGTGAGGGTATATTTGGAGGAAGCCTGGGGCGCGATGGGTCCTTCGTTTCTCGATTCGTTGGCGGTGAGGTCGAGGGGGAAGAAGAAGAAGGGTTCGGGAATCTTGGACGCGGTTCCAGTGCGGGCGTTTGCAGCCGAAGGGTGCACCGAAGGTGTTTGTGGAGTTGATTCTAGCGCTGAACCAGTGAGGGAGCGTGGTGAGGGAGAGGACTTGGATGGTGATGATGATAGTGCGTGTTGCATGGAGGGTGTGATTTTGAATGATGGAAATCATGGCAAGGAACAATTGGAGGAGAGAGGCGAAGGTTCTGTTGATGGGAACCAGGAATCTGCAGAAGGAGAAAAAGGTCTGTTCTATTTCTTGCATTATGAGTGCTGCTTTGTGAATTTTGATGCTGAGGGTCTTTTTGCATTGAATTGGACAGAAAGTTGTTGTAACACCAATTATCAATTATAAAAAAGGGAAAACTCACATTAGGAGGTCTGGTTATCTGTGAAGAAGGACTATAGAAACCCTAGTAAGGAGGGTAGATCCAACAGAGGGTAGGGTCAATGGTTATAGGTAGAAGGGAAACTAATAAAGACTATAGGCAAAACCATTCCAAGAGATTTAGATTTTATGGTTTGATTGTAAGCATGATTTGGGATAAGACACTATAGCATTGTCTAATCCATATAGTCAACCCCACTTAATTGGACAAGGCCTAGTTATTGCCGTAGTCGTTGATCTTTTTGCATTGACTTTTGTGTATTACTTGCACGTTGAAACTTGTGTTTCTTTTGGTTACTAGTGTACTATACACAATAGTTTGTGTTTGAAGTTCTAAAGGTGTAAATAACATATGTGGTGCAATGAATTTTGCTTAAGTTGTTAATGAAACCGTTTGTGGATTTCTGTGCTGGATGTTTTGAGTGCCCCATCTCTATTTTGTACCAAAGTTTCTTTGTTTTTGCTTTCAAGTATATGCTATATTCCGTATTCTAGGAAGGTTATGAATGTGAATAGTTATCTTGTATCCTAGAAAGTATAATTTTGTGTTTGGCTTATTTATGTATTAATTATTAAGCGTCAACGGGCTCAAGTGCTTCCTAATTTTGTTTATACTTCATACTCGACCTTTGTCTGTGTTGTTACTATGAAGTAGGACTTGGTAGCTATTTTCTTTTCTTACTTGTTACCTACTCTAACACTCTTGTCAACTAAGATCAGTTTAACTTAAGTCAATTGTTTCTATGTTTATTTTATTCATTTTTTTCAAATAAATGGGTTGATCATTATTCAAAACTAGCTTCAACAATGTAATTTTCGAAGCTATTCATGAATTACCATCCTCCACCTATTTATTGTTATTTACATCTGTGCACTATACTAGTGTCCCCATTAGCAAGTCAGAAAGGCAATCTTCAGCATCAACACAAGCAACCTGCACTTCGTAGATGCCATAGGGGATTTAAAACCTCTGGTGCTGAGGAATTGGACCCAGAAAAATCCTGGAGCAAATATGATCCCGTGGCTAGTTTTGAAGTTAAAAAAGCTCGGAAATCCCTCAAATCAAGTTTTTTGGAGTTACGATCATTGGTCAAGGATCCCCTTCCTGATGCTTTGCATACATCTGAAGTTGTAAGATCTAAGTTGGCATCAAAAGATGCAAATAGGGAGCCACCTATTGAAAACCAGAATGGACATGTGGGTGTACCAAATTCAAATATGTGCAGGAGTATTGTACTTTATCAACCTATAGATGCTAATCTTGGGATGAAGTCTTCTGTTCATAGTAGTAATGTTGAACGTCCCAACTTGATGGAGCGGAAAAGTACTGCTCCCAACTTAAGGCGGAGAAGTGCTGCCTCGAACTTAGAGCGGAGAAGTGCTGCTCCCAACTTAATGGAGCCGAATGGCACTGCTTATAGATATGAGGTACTCATGTTTTTATTATCTGTCTTAATCTCAGCATATTTCTTTTAATGTTAAACTGCTAGGGCAGGATCAGGTTTTGGTCTTAAGGGTGGGATCAAGATAACTTTTTCTATGAAAAAATATTTACTTTCTCCAATAGTTGGTTGTCCTCTAGGAGGATTACCAACATCTGATGCAGTGAACTGTGAGTTCTGCAGATGGGGACCCACAAAGACTATTATTTTTAAAAATTAAGATGGTTGAGACTCCTCTTTTTGAGCTCTCTTTCTTCTTGTGAGTACTCAATTTATACATCTTTGCTAGGCCTATTAGTTATTTATTTCGTTATCATTGCAGTGGGATGATTCAATAGAGAACAAGCCCCCAGGAATACCACCAAAAAGGAAGAAAAGAAAATGGACTTCATTGGAAGAGGAGACATTAATTACTGGTGTAAAAATGTATGTCTAGCTCTAAACTAGTCAAACCATAAATTTTCCAGGTGATCTCATCTAGGATATAAGTTATACTTGAAATTGAAGTTAGTCAATTTAGTATCAGTTTCATGTTCTCATTAATCGAAGTTTTTTATACAGGTTTGGTGAAGGAAACTGGGCAACAATCCGAAGTTTTTATAGTAACATATTTGAAAATAGAAGTGGAGTATGTAATTTATGCCCTAATGCTTTGCCCTGTTTCTTTCTGGACCTGTGCTTCTCTTCTAACTCCAATGGTTTTTTCAGGTTGATTTGAAGGACAAGTGGAGAAACATGTTACGGTAATGACAGAGACAAGCTATTCGAATTCATGTATATAGCTTAGGCAGGTATTTTTCTTTGCATTTGTCCACTGAATTGTATTTCTGCGTGTCAAAAAGGTTACTTGCTTTACTATATGCAGTTTCACTTGTTGCTTGATTGTTTATAATGTGTGGCTATATATTCATTGCAGAAATGGTTGAATGTACTACCGTAATGTTTTTTTTCTTTTTGTGTTTTATTTTTAAGATACGACACTAGGGCACCATTTGATCAATGTAACTGACGTTACCCTATAGGACAAGACTTGGTTGTTGTCGTCTTTTTTAATTTATTTTTCCTTTGTATGGTCCCCATGAAAGATATGCTGGTGTTTGTGCAGAGAAACTTGGTCTACGCTTAATGAATTTAAATTGATTATTTAGGATTTAAATGTGGTTAAAAAATATAGGATTAATGTAGAATTTGTTTTGATAAAACTGAACTGGGTGTTATTAATAATAATGACCAAAAAAAAGATCATGGGAAAGAAAACTGTAGTTGCAATAGGTGTGAAAATCCTGCCTTTCATCACAAATAGAGATGTTTAGGGAAAGGGTAGATCCATCTCCGTGTGTGAAGGGGAAAATAATAATAAAGGTTCAATTTTAGTTTTTATGTGATTTGAAAAAAAGTACAAAAACTTTGGAAATTTAGCATATTTAAAGATCAATCTCCTAGCTGGTTTTGGTGGAGAGTAATATTTTATTGGTATCTTGTGCCTGTGACTTGGAGATCACGGGTTCAAATCCTGGAAATTGCATTTTCATTTGCGGGGGTAAGGCTTTGTACATCTACCCTCCCCGGACCCCACAATGTGGGAACCTTCTTTTAATTGCATTTTGCATGTTATGAAGCTAGAGTTTCTAAAATGATAAAAATGTGTTTCCCTGGAACTGTTGAACCTGTGATTTAGGAGATCACTGGGCATTGCTTTAAATTATACTGTACATGATAAACTGTAAGATACAAACCATGCAGAATGTGATTAAGTAGAATATGCAGTTGCTTTAAAATTCAAATTATAAATAAATTGTAAGATATGAAGCATGCAAATTGTGATGAAAGTAGATAGGCACGGTATAATGATCATTTTTCATTGATGTCTTATAGTTTTTTGTTCTTGGATGAGTGTGGTGTTAGTTCTGTTCTTTCCTTGCCTCTTTCCTCCATGGTTTTCATACTTTATACTCAGTTGGAGGGCTCAAGTCCGTCTTTTGGATCAACAGTATTACAAAATATTCCTGTCTTCGAAAACTTGTCATACTTAGGGTAATGAAAATTTGTTTTAGCAGGTTCTAACTTCTATCAATGCAATCAAGTTTTGTTATAGAGGGATCCATAAAACATTTCAATCAGCTCTACATCTGGTTTCAAGGGCTCATCTGAAGGTTAGACTACTTTGTTTCAGCTTCTCTTAAGGAAAAAAAGGGGTACCTTTTAATAAGACGATGTATAAAAATGTATCAATAAATGACATGTATAAAAAATTTAAGATAATTATACTCACTATTTTTAAAAAAACCTGAAATCTAAAAAAAAAAGGTTTACTTTTATAATTTCTGTAAATTAGGAGGAGTAACTTTTTAAAAAGTAGTTTTTAGGAAAACATCATCATAAAAGTGCTTTTTTCTTGAGCATATGCGAATGGCACACAAGTAAGTTCTATGATTTTATCAATGTATCATGATATGGAATGGATTCTCTCCATTGGAATTTTTCACATGAAAATGTCATGGGGATCTCTCACCATTAAATGAAGAGGTGAGACCCATACATGACGTGCAACAAAGAAATTAAGGGTGAGAGATCACGCATGACCTTGTTATGTAAAAAGTCTAATTGAGAGGATTCATTCCCATCACAATACCGTCTTAACTGGGCTTTTCTTTCTTTGCTATGACATGCAACTCATGCATCTTCAACGTTCATGATGACTTAAAATTTTCTAGTTACTGAGTCTTGGATAAGAAATGGAAGGATAGAAAAATCATATCACCATACTTTTTTCGTCATGCAGAAAAATCTATTGCGGCCTCCCTGCCACTTTACTATTCCATTAAGTGCTTTATAGAATATATACCAGGGCATTTTCTTATACATATGTTGAAGTTGTATTAATGTTCTATTTGCATGCATTTTGCAGCTACTGCGTGTAAAATTTTCCATACAAATTATTGTGTTCCATGCATTAACACACTGCCTGCTATCCTTGTTGAAAACTTCCTGAAACCAGGCATTTTGAATGGTATACCAACTGAGAGGAAGCTTTGAGACGAAAAGACGTTGTGCCAACTTTTTGGGATCTGGACTGTACCATGTACATATGATACTGTTTTTCTTCTCCTGTATCTTGCAATTATTCCTTGATCCAAGAGTATGATTGATAACTATGTAAATTTTTTTAATCCTGTATCTACTTGTATTTATTGGTGATAGATAGGGTATTACTCCCTCCATCCCAAACTAATTATCATTTTTACTTTTTTGGTTCATTCATATTACATCCAAATACATTGGTTTATGGATTGGAGAAAAAAAAGTGAAAGTAATTTGGGATGGGGAGTACTAACCTACTGCGTCATTACTAGCGAATCACAACCCTTTTGGACCGTATTGTCCACCTCTTAAAAGATCCTTGAGGAAGCATGTGTGAAAATCTTAGGAATTTACTTTATTGTTATGCTAACATGTTCGTCAGGAAATAACTTGTCGGAAAGACCGGAAAAAGTTATGACTTGAATTCTTCAGTAAATATACTAAATTCTGCACAAATTAACGCAATTACTACCATCATAGAGGGTAAATAGGGGTGGGAACAGGCCAGGCCCGTTTTATTAATCTCTAGCCTGAGCCTGACTTATTAACTGTTATAGGTCAATTTCTTAGCTTGGTCTGCTTGGGAGGCTTGGCTTAGCTTGGAGCCTGTCAGAACGGCTTGTTTACTCATAAATGTTTATTTGCGTTTATGAAAAAACAAGTTGCTAGGGTATGTCCAAGAAAAAACAGATGAAAATTAAATTTTTGTCCATTGATTTTATCATTAAGAAATCAAAGTTTATATTTCAAAAAAGTTCGCTCAACTTTGTTATGTATATAACCAATTTTCTTGCTTAGTGTAATAGTAAGATCATAAATAGAATATATAACATTTGACCAACAAAAAGAAAAATGCTAACAAAACTTCACATTAGCTTAGATTTTCACATACTCCCTGAGATGCATGAGTATTGTAAGCTTCTATTAGCTTAATTTGGTATATGTGCAGGTGATTTAATGGATGAACATATAAACTGTAGTGAATTTGTGTGACTAGACTGATATATCGGATTAATAATTTCATTTTTAACGAGTTTTGATTTTTTTCCTCATACATTTTTTTTTGGATGAATTTTCTATTTTTTGGTGAATTTCTCATTATCTTAACAATAGTAATTTGCATAATCAACCGTAATTTCCCTCAGTTTTTTATTCTTATCATTAAATCCTTATTCTGAATGTTGCAAAACTAAATAGAGGAAAAAAATTATTTAATTCTGTTTACAGTGATTAAGTCCCTGGATAATTAGTGAGTATTTATTTTATGTCTTTCCATCAAACACAGACGTGTAAGAAATGATGTGTAACTTAGTAATTATGAATCTGACGCAAACTTTCACCAGATCAAATTCCTTGAATATTCTCGTCATATGAATCATGCAAAACAAAAGAAATTCATGACTCCACGTCTAAAATTTCTCTCAGCCCTTAGACCCTACAATGATATGATTTTTCTACTGTAAGTATATTGCGTCATATAAATAATATAATTAGTGAAAAATGTTGTCGTATTTATGAGGATAAATTAAGGGTTAATTAAGTTTATAGTCCCTATAATATTAAAAAGTTTGGTTTTAGTCCCTCAGTAAAAGTTTTAGTCCTTGTAAAATTTGGAAGTTTGATTTTGGTCCATGTGGATGTTTAAGGTTGACGGTGATGACGTCCCAGTTAACGTCGCTGATGTGGCGTCTCACGTGGACCTGCCATGTGACGTAACCCGATTTTTTTGTCTTTGATCCATGACCCAGTCTGACCCGACCCGGTTTGATTTTTTTTTAAAAAAGAAAAAAAAAACCCAATTTTAAAAACCTAAATCCCCAAATCAGAATCCCCCAAGTTCATCGACGACGTCTCTGCCTGCTCCCCCAAGCCACTGTCTTCCCCACGCCCGTCGTTGTCGTGGCCGCTGTCGAGCGTTTTCTGAGTTTTATGTCTCACGTGAGATGAAGCCCAATCTCGCATAAGATGTTTTTCAGAATTCCAATTTTTTCCTTTCTGTTTGCTTTGTCTCTCGCGAAACATAATACGTCTCGCGCGAGACATCTCTCTGACTCACAATTGGTTAATGTTCTTGCATTTTGGGCCTTGAAACACTTAAACAAACATCAAACATGCCAGAGATAGAAGATAATTAAGTCCCAATAAACATGCCTCAAATTCACTAGATCCTAAATTATTCTAAATAAAAAATTATATAAAAAGTAAACAAGGATAACTCTTGTTGGAGAGTTATCAATTGGACAGTGAAGTAGTGCAATTTGGACTTGAAGCAAGCTGAGAACAATAGGAAGTTGCAGTTGCAACAATTGGAGGAACTCTGATTGGAGGCTTATGAGAGCTCCTAAATGTACAAAGAGAAGACCAAGTTGTTCCATAACAAACACATCATGAGAAAATCATTCCAAGATGGAAAACTTGTGTTGTTATATAATTCCAGGCTCAAACATACCTGGGAAACTACGATCTCGATGGGATGGACCCTAGATGGTTACCAAGGTCCACCCATATGGCAAGGTTGAAGTGGAAGACCCAAAAACCAAAAATAAATTTGCGGTCAATGGGCATCGCCTGAAAATTTACCATGACACTGCCATAAATCTCAAGGAGGAATTAGAGGTACAATTTGTTGCTGCCGCATAACAATAGAGCGGTTTCTACGTGTCCAACTTAAGGATGTTAAACAAAAGTGCTAGGGTTTGCTAAGATTGGTTATTCAAATTGATTAATTAGGATTGTCCAAACTGCTAAGGGAATTTTTGGAATTATAAAATTAGTATAGGTATTTGATACTAAGATCTTGGTTGCTAATCCTTATACTAGTTAATGCTTAGGAGAAAGAGATCATGATGATCTCTTAGGTGAATTGCATTTTAGTTAGAGATCTCAGACTAATAAAAAATATCCCCTTTATGAACATTAAATTGTGGAACCAATGATAAATAATCCTTGATCTAGGAAGAACCGTATGCATGGTATTACTTTTATTAATTGTTAATTTTCATCACTTGAATTCTCTCTTGAATAACCCCCAATTTTACTTGAATTGGTCGTAATAGCTTCCTTGTGAGATGACTTGAGTTGTCCTATGTTGCATTCAATTAGGTTGACTTGGTTTTAAATTTATTTGATAAAAAGTTAGGCGACAACTTTTGTGTCGAGGGCCCCCCACATGAATCACAGGTCGGTATGTATGTCATATTGTGATGACCCATAGTTCTTTAAGGCAAAAAAAAGAAAAAGGAAAGCTTGAGCGCTACAGCAGCTTGGCGTAAAAAGTGCGTTGTAGCGTCTACGGAGCGCTACAGTGACGCCGGTTTAGAGTCTCACATCGGGAAACATGATAGGGGGTGGTCTTGAGCTCCCCCTATATATAGAAACCTCTCATGAGTGTTTAGACTTGCTAATTCACTCAAGAGCTTGAAAGGTTTCACTTTTTTAGTGAGACTATTTGCTCCAGTTCTTTTTATTCTTTCTCTCTCGTCTTTTTGTCCGCGGGGAAGAAGTGTCTCAGACCATGTAATTATTTTAGAAATTATTTATTTTATGCATGTTTTATAAAATCCTTGGAGGTAAAACTTATTTTATTATTTATGAAATTAGTTAAGAATTTAGGAATTTCATTATTTATGAAAGTAGTTATTTTATGAAGTTATTTATGAAAATATTTATGAAATTATTTTAGAAAGTCATTAAGCTACTTTAGAACTATATGAGACCATATGTTTTATTGCATTAAGTATGTCATGTTTCATGTGTATGAATATTTATGAATTAAGTCATGTTAAGCTATTAGTTATCAGTTATGTTATCATGTTATGCTGTTTAAATTGTTTTCATGAGAGTTATATCTAGGATAGAACTGTAAGTCAGCAACAACCTAAGTTGACCCTGGTATACCTTGTACAATCGTAATGTAGAATAGGATTCATGTAAATTTAGGGCAAGACAGTAAAACCTAGACATGGCATCCAGTGATGCTTGGTGTCATGTATCATGTCATGTAGATTAGGGGAAGGCCATAGAGTCTTGACATTTCAGGAACAACTAAACCGTAATGTTTGGATTGTCTATCTAGATAACTCCCAACTTTGTTATGTTTCCAAATGCTTTTACGTATTATTAATTATTATTACTATATAAACGTTTTCTTGGTTGTTATTATATTTTGTATTACATTTGCATGTCATGATTACGAACTGTCCCTTTTTGTCGTGGGATTTGTCATTCATTGAGCGATGAATCACCTTCATCAACCCTTATCAAATAATATTGATGAAGATACGCCACTTGTTCAGTAGATCTTAGTAGATTGGATTCTTGGTGAGCTTCACGTTGTTGTGGAGTATTTTCTTTAGTTTATTTCAATTATTACGATAGTTTATCTTTATGTCAGTCAGTAGAGTGCTTTAGTGGACTACAAGTAGAGTTTCCCGTATTTTAGTTATTTAATGTTGTATTTTATGTAAAGGATTTTATTTTATTTACGATGTTCAGTTTTGTATATTTATATAAGCTAAACATTTTCATGATTAGCACGTTAGAAGGCTTTTATAAGGGAACTAGTCCCTTGGGTGCCAATGGAGATTTCTGGGATCATCACACATATGAAACCCTTGAACCATCTGTTGTTGAAAAGCTTGTTGTTGATGAACCATATGTTTTTGTTAAACTGCTAAGACTTCAATCTTGGCCATAAGGGAGGTGTTAGTATCAATCTCTTACACCTTCTTTATCTTGTAAGTTCTCTTCTTGGACGGGTATTTATTCCTAGTGATTAGATAAAAAAAACTCCAAGCTCTCGGCCGGAGTTTTCTTCAACTTCATTCATCCCCAGCAGCAGAGCCCACTCTCTTCTTACAATCCATATCCAAGGCATTATATAATATTAGAACCAACATCTGAAGACGGATTTTATGATTCAGAAACCTTTCTTGAATTGCTTGAAATTTCTTCCAATCCTGGCTAAAAGACTCATCCTCCCCTTAGGTAAATTCGTAAATTGCTTGATTCACATGAGCTAGCTTGTTTTCAATGTTGAACCTTTCATGGAACTTGGTTCAACCTATGCCCACGTAGTGAAGGATCGTGGGGCTTAAGTGTTCAGCCAAGTTCGGGATTCCCCTAATAGAGAGTAGGGGAAAATCCTTAGCTTGACTACTTCAGACTAAGCTCCACCAAGAAATTGGTGGTCATGCGCATCTTCATGTGCCAACCTAGGGAATTGACAGTTCTTCGGGATGAACGTGATGGTCGATGACTTTATCTCATAGTTTTGATTGCCAAAAGTCGGCCTCATGATGGCAAAAACATTGTTACTTGACTGATTATAGAGCTGAGCCACCAACCTGTTATCATCATTTTTGTTGTTCGCAGCAGCCATGATGATCTTAGGGGGTAGGTGATTTTTGTGCATCCTGTGCTCTTGCTTCTCTAGTCTTTCTCCGCAATCATCTCGCAGTTTTCTCAATCGCAGGGTCAAAGATAAACTATGGGTTTTTCTATCGCATGCACTGAAATCACTTAACACCAAGTAAATGTTACAAGTGATAAGAAGGAGAATAAAACACAATTATACTAAAATAATAATAAATAAATAAATAAAAATAAATAAATAAAAAATAAAATAAAATAAAATAAAACTTTCAATTCTCTGAAAATCAATAAATTAAGTAAAAAATTTGTCCACAGCAACGACACCAAAAACTTGATATGATTTTTCTATGGCAAGTATACCGCATCGTACAAGTAATATAATTAGTGAAAAAGGTTGTCGTACCCACGAGGAAAAACTAATTTCACAAATTAATCAATACTTTCAAGTATTGAAAGAAAATGATGTTTCTTGAATTGGAGAATTTGAGATAAATAACAAAGCAAAAAATTCGCAATTTAAAAGGGCAGTAATTTGGATTTAATTAGATGACAGAAGAGTTAGAGTACTCGTTTCGCCTATGAAAATCTAATTCTAATCTCAGTTATTCAGTTCTTACTTGACCTAGTTAACAATCAGAAATCCGCTCTTTAATCATTAACCTCTCTCAACAGTTAATGATTTTCTTTTGACTTATTGATCACCTAATCTCTTAGTGTGAACAAGCTAAACTAAAGCATTAGCGTTCTATGATTTCTATAACACGATTTTACAAAATGCACAAATTATCTCTAATTATAACTAGCATGTGGTTAATTTCTCACTTGCACTCTTGTATTCCTTTTCTCAAAATGCATACAAGACTAAGGTTCATATGATTGATGATCAGGCAACCAAAGCATTAAGCATAGAAGAATTAACTTAAAAGACAAATTAAACAAACAATTACTGAATAATCTCAAATTAAAATTAGAAAATCAACATAAGTTACATCAAGACCCTAACCTAAAAAGGATTAGTTCATCCTTGAAAAAGAAAATAACATCAAACAATAAAGAGAGGGAGTAGAGTAATACATTAGAATAGCGAGATAAGGAATGATGAACACTCCTTAATCCACTTCTCAACTCTCAATTTCTCTCCAAAGCTCTCTTTTTGGTGTTTTTCTAGGTCTAAATGGTTCTTTTTCTATTCCTCTCGTCCCCTTTTATAACTTTAGCCCTCAATCCTAGAAAAAGCATAAGATTTCGCGTCAAATTTCACAAAGTTAATGTGCTACCGACTGAGCCCTAACCTCAGACGTCAGAGTTCGCAACGTCTTGGCGATTGAGCTACAGGTATGACGCTTGAGTGCCAACCTCCTTAATTAGACCTGTGAGTATTGAAACTCCAACGACCGAGCGCTAGATGTGGTGCTCCTTTGCCAACTTCTCTAAATATGCTTCTAAACGTTGGTATTGCAGTGAACGAGCTAGATGCAGTGCTTGGTCGCTAGGTCTGTAGTTTTGACTTCTTCTTTTTGGCTTGTGTTCTAAACTTCTTTGTGCGCTCTATATTTCTTCTAGAGATCTTGGGACCTGAAAATCCATGAGCATACAATGGATGCCTAAAATGCATGGTTTTTGCTAAGCTTAAAGAGGAACAAACTTATTCAAAAGTCCACTTGACATGATGCTAAGATGCTTGAAAAATGCATGAGTTAATTTAAAAATATATGAAGGACAACCAAAGATAACTCTCTTGGGAGATATATCATACACCCTTGTAGTTAATGCCAAAATCCTCGAAGGCAACCAACCCTACTCTTCTTCACTCTTTATAGAACCCCCTCCATTCACTAAATCAAATTAAATTAAAAGCCAATTAGCACAACAGAATATTATACCTCTTTTGCAAATTATATATATATTTTTTTAAAAAAGGCAGTGACTAAGGTGGCATTGGTAGCTGCAATGATGGCATGCATGATCATAGTAGGATCTCATGCCCAAGCAACAGTGACATGTGACAAAGTCACAATTTGGCTCACTCCATGCATAGCCTATGCAGTTACGGGTGGGAGGGTCACCCTTGTGCTGCCAAGGTATCAACACACTGCATGGAGCTGAAAAGAATGGAGATGATAGAAGAAGTTCATGCCAATGCATTATGGATAAGGTAGCCTACATACCTGGGACTGACTATAACCGCGTCAATCAAACTCCTGGCCTATGTGGGACCATTTGTCCCTACAATGTCTACACCTCCACTAATTGCTCCATGTAAGCTTTCTCTTTTCTCCATGCATGTACGTTTTTTTCCCTCTTTATTTGCTTGGTTTTACAAATGATTTAAGCTACGCATGAGATTTAGGGTTGTGTGGCTTCTGTTTTGTATTTTAGCAGCAGTTGCAGTTTGGGTTTTTTTTCTTTTTTCTTTTTTGTAACATTAGGACATAAATATGTTTTAAGTACAGGAATGAGACAAAAAAAAACTTAAAATTGTCTTTGTCTTAAAACAATTTTTAAACTAATTTTTATATTTTTAAAAATGAAGATCAAGAAAAACATACCTCTATTATACCACTATCTCGGTCATTTCCATCACAGTCATAGCATATCAACCCAATGCTACCCAAGTTTAAAGAGAAAAGAAAAATGAAAATATAGCTGGTCACTCGTCCACCTTCTAGTTTGGATAACCAAATGAGGGCTGAGTGGCAAGAGATGGTCATTCCCTTGTCATTCTATTCCCTGGTTTTAAATTATTTTCAATCACATTTTATTTAAGCATATATAACCATTTTATTCTATGTCGTTCTCTATCTCTTCATCTTTTCAAATGTAGACTTGGAAATAAATTAGCCAACCTACATAATTAGCAATACAGCTTAATAATGTCTTTTTATCTATCTACTAATTAATCGACCCAACTAAAAAAATACTGTTATTATTGTGTATAGTGTTTGCTTACTTTATCCCAAAATTGTTCAATGAAAATATATATTGCATGTTACACTTACACTCAACACTTGGTGATCAGTACCATAGCCAATATTCTTAATCCATGCACTATACAGAAATACTAGCCTTTACGAACTAAAGTGTGTAGATCATCCCTAACGATCCAATAAAGAATTTCTATATTGATCAGCAATAAATGTCTCCCTTCCAAATATGATAATTTTTGGTTACAACTTGATATGCACGAAAAGGGAAATGATTAACACAATGCTTTTGAGCCTATCAAACACCCGAAACCTAAACTGGGACTGATGATTTAGGCTTGATTCGGTGAAGGTGTGATTTTTCTTTAGAGCTATTGAGCTTTTATTAGCATTTTAAAATTTGCTTCTCTGTAGTGATAACAAAAATGTAAATTACTTGATCAATAAACTGAAGCTAAAAGATTAGTGTTTGATAAATATATTATAATTTTATTTTTTATATGTTAAATGATTATAACGAACATAAACATTAAATAGTTTAATGATCATTAAAATTTGAGGTTATATTAAATTTTAGAGAGCACAAGTTTGTTCTGAAAAGCTACTCATGAGAGTTCTCACGGCACCAAATTAAAAAAGACAAATTGCGGTGGTTACATTTTGTGGGGGCTTCTACCAACTATTGGAACAACCACTGTGAAAACCATTAAATTATTAGCGGCAGTTTCAAATAGCCACGATTTGTTGCTTGAAATTTCTTTACCAATTTGCAGCAGTTTAGAACCGCAACAATTTGGGTTTGTCAGTTACTTATTAGTATTAATAGTGTGGTAGTTTTGCGGTGGGTTGGTGATTAGGATTGAGTGAGAGAATGAGTGAATGAATGGACAAAGATTAGGATTTGACAGAGAGATGGACATTTTTTGCAAGGGTTTTTGGTGAAAAATTATTGTTGGAGAGATTCTTCCATGAACGCCAAAACTAATTGCACACTTTTGCAATGCTAATTCGCCGCAAAATTTTTCAACACCACTGCAAATTAAATTCATCTTATAGAGGTTCACGCAAACTACCAACAAGTTCCCACATACCATAAATTGAAGAGAACCGTTGTAGAATGGGCATCGCAAAAGGCCTCATTTCTTGTAGTGTCTCAAGAGATAGAATCTCTAAATTAAAAGATAATAGCAAAAACACGACAGATTTTTGTGCGTAAATAGAAACTCCACAATTAGTGCACTTTACTTGAGTCTTGTACTATTCTGATCTTTAGAATCATAATTCTTGACAATAAGGGCCAGAGAATATATATGAATTTCCTTGTTGTAATCCAATCTTGATCTGTTGGTGTTCTTCTTGAGCCACTAGTAATTAAGTAGACTTAATTTGTTGATAAGAGGCATAGTTTCTTTCTTCTTGAGCCACTAGTAAGTTAAGAGGCATATATAGTTTCCATAATATATCAAGATTTGGCTCTTGATCAAATTAAGCATATTTATCATTCAAACCAAACAAAAAGTGCAATACACATTCCTTCTAAAAGTGATCAACAATAGGAGGCGCATTCCTCCACAAGTACAAGAAACTGCCATGTCGTTACTGTAAACCATGTGTGATACAGCTAGCGCTGGCCTGGGTCGAGGAGAGAATTTGGTTCAGTTATATATGGAACCATCAACCAATGGAATCTTGTTTTTTTGATGGAAATATATAGCATGCATGGAATTAATGCTCCAAGAAGCGTAGTTCTCACCATTGAAAGGTTGAGACAGGTGAAGGTAGAAATTGATGAAAGAGTCTTCGTCTGTGGTGGATCAAGACCTGATCGAACACACGAACAAAGGTTGAATATGAAGTAGGAGTTTGCTGAGCAAGTGGATGAGAAGAAAATGCAGAAGTAATTATGCAATTGATACTATATATAATACGATGGAGATGAATTGGTATAAACCATTTGACTGTATGTATTAGAGTTAACTTACTAAATTATATACAAGAGATTGAGTCCATGGAACTTACAGTAAGTACTGTTCCATTGGATACTAACCTACATCTAACTAACTAACAGAAGCAACAGTAGTAACTAACTATTACTTGTACATAACTAAGCAAATAGTTAATACACTTAACTAAATATTATACATATGATATGTATTATATGCTCTATGAGTGCAAATATATAACAAAACTTTAACTAAAATTTAGTGAGATTTCAAACAGACACAACCCATGTATATGAGATAATATATATATATTTTGGAGGGAACATGAGATATAAAACAAAAAGAGGGCAACAAAAATAATCAAGTTTGTCCACTTGTGTATGATCTCTCTCTATGTATGTATGTATGTATATGATAAAAGCTTTCAATTTTACAGTGAATTTTGTTAATTCGACCTCAAAAATTTGTTCATTGAAGATAGATGTTCAACTCTATATAAAGTTTATCTTGATCATATTTCTAAACAGTACAAGTTTATGCTAAAAAATATTCACAACTAATCATTTAATTAGTAGTGTAAGAGGTGTTTTAATTTACATTTACATAAATTTTTTTTGTCGTGAATTGAGAGATTAGGGTTTAGTAGCATCAAGGAGATGGAGTAACCCCTTTTGAAATGGAGTGTGGCATTGGAAACCCTAACTCTCTACATTGACATAATTCGATCCTCATGTAATGATTACCTATTTCCATTGACGGTAAAAATAAGTGTCAATAATAGGGCATTTTTTCCTCACTTATTTATGACAATAGGAAGTACATTGTTAAAAGTACAATATTTTCTTGTAGTGCCACTAAGAGAGCACAAGAGTGGAATAAAGAAAAGAAAAATAACATTGCGAAGAAGTAATAGCCAAACTTATATGTTGACATGACACTAATTTGATATACTAAGACCAACACTTTTAGTTGAAGGTTGTTGGTGATGATATCGAAAATCCTTTCACACACGCATTGAAAATCCTTATAGCCCCCTTGATTTTCTCACATTATGCCCATAATTTCATAATTACATATCAGGGAGGGTACCATTTTTCTCTTATCAAGACTATTAGATATATGTTGTTTTTAAATTTAGTACTGGACTAAACTATTTCTAGAGGCTTAGAGCTCAGATCGATCCGCCAAAGGTAAGGGGACTTCGTAGGAGCCTAAAAACGTTTTACGGAGATAGAACTTCACGCTCCAATGAATCAATGTAGGTAGTTACTAGATAATAGTTCCTTAGTGAGTTAAATTTTTTCTCATATGAGGTAGATAATAATAAAAAAACAAATTTCTGAGATCCTTACATAAGATAATAGGGTTGCACAACTGCGTAAGGAACTCTAATCTTTAACTATAAATAGAGACCTCCGAAATGCACATGCATGCCATTATTCAATACCAACATAGCAATTCTAGTTTCGACTTGAGCATCAGAAACTCATTCATGTCTACTCCTAAAGCTTACTGGACGTGGAGCTCTGTCATGGCTCCCATGAAAGTTGTCATTAAATTGAAGGAGTTATGGTCCAAAGGTCATCAACATATTTGTTTCTAATTTTATAGCCTAAACGACCCCATGATGATGGAATTCCCATTCATTGTCTTCATAACGATTGTATCTCGTTAAATTAGCTATTCTACAAAAAATCGTGACATTAATCAAACACCTAGAACGCAAGATATACTCCATTTACTACAACAATGTAAAAGACTCAATTTAGTACATAAATTTATTCAACCTAAAATTGTTTAATTTGACCCTTTTATAGGTCCAAAATACTGAATGTGATGGTAAATTAAGGTATACCAATATTATTTATTAGTCGCCTAAGTATAATCATGCATGTTGCCTTGAATCTGATCAACTCCTACTTATATTTTGTGAGAATATTGTTGATGTGTAGACATAGTTGAATTTCTCATTTGATCTAACTTCTGATTTTTCTTAATAGGGTTAGCCCTTTTGAATTAGTGATGATTTGAAAATGGTTTTCAAGCAAAGAGCAACATGATTACCTGCATTTCTATTTCATCTATTTATATCCTTGGGTTTTTTGGCTAAGATTTCCCCCATACCTTTTAGCTAGTTTCTCATATGCCCCATGAGGTAAATACCTCCTCTTATTAAATTTGTCTATTTTCAATAATTTTTAAAACTAAATTCATTAAATTTTGTCATTATTTCACGTTCTATATAATTGTAACAAACTTTTCATTAGTCAAATCATTAAAAGAGTTTTACTTGTAAGAGATTTAGAGATTTATAAACCATTTGAGCTTATGATGCACCTCTCTACAAATATTATATTGAAAAGTATTAATTTATCACATTAGATTATATAAAACATCAATATGTCATATTAGATCATAAAATGATAATAAAATTTGACCAATTTAGTTCTAAAAATTGTTGAAAATGGACGAATTTAGTAGGAATGGTATTTATCCTATGGGACATGTGAGAAACCACCTACTTTTTTTTTTATAGTTATACTATCCTTTACTAAGTCGGCTAGACTCATTCCTTATCTCTATCAACTAGAAGTGTCGGTGCGTACTTATATGTTCGTATTTGATCTCATAATAGTGCTCCATTAGTCCACAAACAAGATTCTTTCTTTCACATTGGAGTCTTTTAATTTTATTTCATGTGAAAAAGGTTTTGTAAATATTATGAATGTTGGTAGGAAACTTCATATATTTCATTTGTGTTTTATCTTGTTGGGTGCATTATGATAATGCCCGGATCCCAAGTGCATGACAAATTGTTTTAAATGTTTTGGGAAGAGAATGTTGTATCTTATAAAAATAATGTTTTCAAAGGAAGTCATGCCTGTTTTTAGTAAAAATGGGTGTTAGGATTGTTAGGGGCCAATGTCTCATATGCATCTTTCATGACATGAGTTTTAGTCATGACATTAAGCAAGATTGGTTTGGGTTTAGGTTGGATAAATTTTTTATTTGGTATGCACCATGATGTGAATACCAAATAACTACAAGAAATGTAGAAATATGGAGTCTAGAGCCTTTCGTGATGAAAATCAATCCTAGACTGGTGTCTGCCACTTCTGAAATATGGTATAGGCTTTAGCTGTGCAGAAAGGACAAAAGATCATAAATAAACACAAGGAAGAAAAAAAAAAACTTGATATTTATTTCTGGATATTTTTTATTACCCCCTTAATAGATAGTTAATTACATAAGTATATGATCCAAATAATGTATGAGTTGCAAAGGATGTGTTTAATTAAAATTTAAGTTTGAAATGTCGAATAAGAATCAACAATATGAGGGTGACAGTCAATCAAATACTTTTAATAGGACCATAAGTGCTTGGACTTAGAAGAATAAGAAATTTCTCAATAGGTGGTCATAAGAGACTACAATGGTATGGCACTAGAGGATAGGGTGATAGTTACATGACACCTTTGACATGCGTGAAAGTTATGATAAAGGAAGGCCAATAAAGTAAAAGGAGGAAACATTTACATTGCATTTCAGAGTGGGCATCGAGGCCCAGATTCAATAACTGTTAGAAGCGAACAAGTGTTAGCACCCAAGTTTTAAGTAGTAATCGTCCAAAGATGCTTTGTTTATAAAATTTAAGTGGGTTTTTCCATATTTGAGACAATTTATAGGAAATCAAACTTGTAAAAAAAATATCTAAACAATAATTTCCACACTGTGAATGTGGTGTTTGAGGAATATCAATTACATTTTCTTGAACTCACTTCTCTAGATTCCCCCTAATTCTTCTTATTTCCTTCTTGCCAATGTCACTTCAATATTTATTTACATTTAACTAGTGTATGATACACAATTATATAACATCGTTTCTCATCCCCTTCTCGCCAAGAAGTTCATGGTTGCTCTCTATCATGTTGTGAACTAACGAATCAAACAATTCTCATGACAACCACTCTAAATTTGAGAACTCGCAAGAAGAACAACTTCTATCTCCCAAATCGAAATTAAAAAAATCAAATTAAATTGCTGTTTATTTATTTTAGATAATAAGCCCAAATATCATATACAATCAGAAAGTTTTTAGGATTTCTACCTTACTTATTTTAATATTATCCAAGTTTATGAGAAAAATTTGAACAGGGAGCGAGAAACAACTTACGTCTAGCTATGAATATTTTTATTCTTGATAAATGTCAATATTCTAGTAAAATGGATAACTTCCTAGTCATGATTGTATTCAAATGATTAAATTTAAAATGTATAAAATTATTTTTTATGAGAACTAAACAAAACAAAGATGAATACTAATACCAAATCATTAAAAACCAAATAGTGCCTCTTTATTATTCCACTTATCATTAACATTTTTTCAATGATGATACATTATACATGAAAACAAAATGACCATTGAGCAACAATGGTGTGCAAATAAAAAACAAACATGTATGAGAAATTAAATACTAGACTATGATATTATTGCGCCTAAGCATAGATTCATGAAAGATAAAAGAGATGAAATTAAACAAGACATTAGAGAACTGACACTATAAAGAGTACTCATGAAACATACTACTAAGAACAACATTAATTTTCAAGGGTTGGTCGAGGCAACCAATATAATAGCCATGATGAAGATTAGCTGAATCCCCAAAAGATGCACCTCATGATCCCCACAAGGTTACTTTTGGATGGCTTCAACTTGTGCTGCTTGCTCTTCTCTTGTGGCTACTGCTCCATATGATGCAGTTCCTTGTTGGCATTGGCTCTGGCTGATCTTCCTATTGATTTCCCTAAGGTTTTGATCAATCACCCATGAGAGGTCATTGAGATCAATTAGGCTGAAATTGTCAAAGATGCCACCAGCACTCAGGCACTGGACCATAAGGTTGCTCATCTCTTTTTTTCTGTTGTCATACTTTTGTTTCTTTAGCTTCTCTTGGACCTTCTGGATCCTTTCTCTCAGGAAACTCTCTTGAGTCATCATCTTCTTGTTCTGTGCATATTCAGGCAATTCTCTAAACTTCGAGATCACCCTTCTAGCCTCAGAAGGGCATGGCCAAACCAATGGTTGAGGTTCATTAGGAGTGTAGATAATAGCACAAACTTCTATCCCGCAAAGGATGTTGATCTCATTAACCTTCTTGATCAAACCCCTTCTTCTTTTTTTGAGTGTCACCTTCCTCTTTGCGTCATTCACTATGTATCTGAGCTCCACCTTACTTCTAGTCATGGTGATGATCTGAAAAAGAGAAAACAAGCAGAAAAGAGAAACAAACAATAATCAAGAAAGAATAATAGAGAACTTTATTTCTACTGTGGCTTTCTCTTGATCGAGTTATTATGTTATTTATATATGATATTGCATGTTTTGAGATATAGCCATATTAAATGCAAATTTTTGGTAGCTTGTATTTAGACATAACATAATAATCCACAATTAATTTGTGTGCAATGTATAGTTACAATGAATTTACAAGAAGATTTTGTTTAAATGACCTACCATTTGCGGTGGATAAAGGAAATCTGAGACTTTTAATGTGTGTTATTCAATTATAGATGGGAAGGTTTGTATGAGTAGCGGTTGGTGTAAAGCATTAGTTTTTCTTTTCCCATTTTACGCTTGTACGAATTCAATTTTTTTTTTTTTTTGGATAGTTCAAGTTAAAATTATAGTTGGTTTAATTTACATGTAGGTCTCTATAGTTTGAATGATTTTTCAATTACATCGGTCTAGTTTAAAAGTTTTTCATTAGGCCCTTACATTGAATAAAATTATATAATAAAGTCCCAGAGCAACCCACTATTACCAATTTTTTTAGACCAAATAAAATTTTACATTTTTTTCTTATATTAAACAAATTTTTACATTCAAACTTACAAAATTGGGTGATGACCTATTAAAATAGATTAAAATTTAAATTTTTTTGTAACGAGGTGTTAATCTAGAGACTTGATTACATAAAAATATTCAATGCAAGGACTTGATTTAAAACTTAATACGAGCAATAAATAAAGTGGATCAAATTATAAGGATGTTTCTCTATAAACTTGAAACAAACTAAGAAGAAATCAATGAGATTGCAATTTATGTCTTGTATGGTATAGGCTCAATGTAACTATCACAACCCATATGAAAGTTAACATGTAAAAGAAAATTGGAGAAAAATAATCCAAAAATCAAATCTTAGCCAATATTTTCATTCTTTTGTAACGGTTCGGAAGAGGAAGAAAGTTGATTATGAAATTGCAAGTGGGTGATAACGTCCTTCCAAATCCTGCCTTGATAAAGGAGATTCGAGACTTTTATAAGGCGCTGTATGAGGAAAGCGAATTTATAGTGCTATGTTTCCTGAGGATTTGGTCAATAAAATATCAACTGAAGAAGCAGATGGATTAGAAGTGCAACTAACTAAAGAAGAAATAAAGTGTGTTGTGTTGGCATGTGATCTTTCCTAATCACCAGGTATCGATGGTTTTAATTTGAATTTTATTAGAAAAATATGGTCTGATATTGAGAGTGAGCTTTGTACTATGGTAGAGGAATTTTATTTATTTTTTTTGTGACAAAAAGCTAGGTTGCTTGCTGATATGAACATGACTTGGGTAGTGTTGATTCTGAAATTTGATGGTGCTAGTTAAATTAAAGATTATTGCCCAATTAATATGGTGGGCTAAATTTACCAAGTGATATCGAAGGTACTAGCAGGTAGGCTTCCTCGTGTCATGCCTGGGTTAGTGGGTGAAGCCTAGAATGCATTTGTTGCAGGTCGTTAGTGTGACACCCCAAGAATGGTACTGCAGGCAAGGGATTAATTTCCTTACGAAAGCCTCTAATGCCGCATGATTTTTCATAAAAATTGTATTTCCCTACATTGTGAAATAACGTATTTCCCTAGCCTCCATGGGTACGACAAAACCTTCTTTTAAGAGTAAAGATAAGAGACGACATCTCATTATGCTTGGTTTGAGTTGGTTCATGTGAGAAAGTCATTTTCTGTGGATCTCATGTTCGTTATAAGAACAGTCCTGCTACACGTACACCAAATATCATATATCATATATACACCCCGTATTAAAAGATGTTTGGGTCCACTACGAATACTCACTCATGCATGGATCACCACTCTGCACTTAAACATGCGTGCACACACGATTCGCGTTTCTCAGTTTTCATTTGCGTGCACAAACTTTATAAGCATCTGTGCACAAACATTATGTAATAGAATGCACAAACAGTATTCGCTTATGCGCACAAACCTTTACATGGACCATACATCCCATAATTCATTAGACTCTTGGATGCGCAAACATTACTCGCTTATGTTCACAAACCTTTACATGGACCATACATTCTAGAATTTATTAGACTCTTTGATTCACAAACTTTATAAGCATCTGTGCACAAACTTTATGTGGTATAATGCACAAACATTACACACTTATGATCACAGGTATGACATTTCACAAGTAATTGTCCACTCAAGTATCTGTAATAAGTAAACCATAATTGTTAAAGGTAGATCTTATCCATTTTACAAGAAAACCAATATTTTATCACCTTAATTCCATTTTAATCAACTTTCACATGATAGAGGAATGAAAATGAGGAGGATGACGATGATAAAGATAATAGAACGAGGATGAAAGGATGACGATAAGTAAAAACGATGACAGAAATGAGTTCGAGATTGGGGGCACGTTGTTTATAATTTTAGAAACTGTACGCTATACATATAATAATCATTAATTGCGGATAATTTGAGGGTGTATGTATGGGTGTATACAATTTGGGTGTACACAAAACATTTTCGATTATAAGAATTCATATCTATGGCATGGAGTATTGTTAGTATGATTCATATTATATATAACTGTGTGCAAATTATTGTTATAATTATGTTCTGTTGAAAATGGTTGTTTATGCTCTTATTATGACTAAATATGTTTATGACTGTTCTATCGATATTTATGTTTGTAATTACAATTATGTTGACTATTGTTGTAAGTATATGCTTGTAATCTATTATGTTCACTTGATCATTTTCTATCATGAACTGTTGAATATGCATATATGTGATTATATTATCATTTCTTCATAAGTGTGTTATAAGTTATGAATGAAAGGAATGGTGGCCTCTTTGAGGAAACTACTCCATAAGACTTTAATAACACACTCAATCGAACAAAGGCCCGTCATTGATGTGATTGGGGCTTCCTTTCTTGGGAAACGTATCCTCTTGGCCTTAGCTGGATGGGAGTCACCTTGATGCCTTGTTTGGTTTAGAGGGTTGTGTGTTGTTGGTCCAAGCACACACAGGAGAAAAATCACTTCAATTATTTACTGATTGGGTCAGATTATATTATGTGATTCGCTACCACAGATTGAGCTCACATCATGCATGACATTCATTATTATGTTCATCTTATGTTATTATTATGATTATGCGTGCTACTCCATGATTATGCCTATTACCCTCTTTATAAATGTGAATTGTTAGGTTAAAGGAAAGATTAAGGTAAAATGTAACTGTTCGGGATTAGGCTCAAATAAATAATTTTAAAGAACTATGATGTATTCTCACTTAGAGACGGTCCGAACACTTAGAACCTTATGCGATGGCACTTAGTATGATGCATAGGAATCCCCACTGAGGAAATTCATTTTCTCATTCCCTTTGCATTTGGTTCTAGATTTCAATGTTGTTGGCATGGATAGCAGGATTGGGAATTCGCGACATTAGGAGCATCAGGATTGATTTCATTCAGGGTGTACTCGTTGTGGTCGTGGCCTACGTGACGATGTGTGAGATTGCGGCCATGGACATGGTCGATGCTTCCATTACACCCAAGCTGATACATTGGATTCAAGAGTTGCTTTCCATTTTTTCCTATTAAGTATTTTATAAAATTAAGTCTAAAGGTAAGCAAAAGCTAAAATGTGACAACTTGCGAATATTAATTACGACTTAAGCATAATTAGTTAGTTAGGATGTTTCATGTTGCCTATTTTTCAATTTTTTTAAGTGAAATTGCATGAGCTAGTTGTGAGTTGCAAAAATTCACCACAATCTGGTAAATAATTTCAAAGAACCAAAATTTGGAATTTAACTTATGAGTTAATCAACCATTTTTTATTTCCTACATGAACACTGATTTTTGGCATTAATATATTCAAATTTCTCTTAAAAAATTCTCCGACTTTCTTGTGTATGGTATTAATTTTTTTAAATATATTTCTTAATTTTTTTTATTCTATTTCAGTTAATCATTATTAGGGATAACAGTCTATTAGGATAAGGATTAGCAATACTCCTATCACAACTTCACGTCACAAGGAGAAATTTCCTCCATCACTGCTCCCCAACTACTTACAAAAGAAATTTACCCGTCCCCATTTTCCATCTCCCCCCAAGTATCTACAAATATTTGAAAAATATGATTTAAAATAATAAAAAGAAAAAAAAGGTAAAAATTCTTAATTAACTGAAAAAAATATGTAAACATTAAGAAAGCTGTTGAAATTAATTTTAGAAAAATTAAACTAAATTAAACAACAATTATAACACAAAGTCACAACATACCAAAATACATAGTTTAACAATGTTAAAATATCAACAACAACAATAGAGCTTTATCTTACTACGCCGGGTTAACTACATGGATCAAACGACGTCATAATAGCCTATCAAGAGTCATGTTTTTATGTAACTCATTAATTTCTAAATCTTTTCTAATAGTTTATTCTATAATTTTTTTTACGTTTTTCTCTATCTCTAGCTAATGAATTATCTGCCACTTGATTTGATCTCCTTACTTGGGCTTCTAATGGTCTTCTTCTCACATATCTAAATCACGTAAGACGAAATTCTACTATCTTTTGTACCATTGGTGCTATTGCGACCTTCTCCCTAATACAATGGTGACTAATCCTATCTTATTTAGTGTTCACACATCCATCATTTCATCCTCATTTTTACCACAGTGAATTAGAAACGCAAATAAGAAACACCAAATTTCGTAATCTTCATCAACTTCATTACAAAACACCAAATTTCTTCATAATTCTCCTAAAGAGAGGATGCGACTGATGTAAGAGAGACTGAAAGGGGGAAGGGGCTAAAGAGGGAGACGTGGTTGGATGAAAGCACAACCGTGGTGAACTTCTTTAGGGTGCAAAGGGAGGACGCAATCGAGTAAAAAAGGAACGCACATACATATATTGACCGGATCTTACCATTAACCCAGCCCAATTCACTGCTACCAAAGATTTGAAACTTGTAAAGTTACAATCTCACATTAAAGATTAATGGTCTTTCACCTTGGGCTGCTATAAGTGGGACCCGAAGGGTGGAATGGAAATGTTGCCCTGAAATCTGAGAGTGGTGTTCACGCTGCTGCTGCTGCTGCTGCTTCTAAAGAGAGGCCAAATCCAAGAGCCGCACAACACACTCTGTGTGAGGTCCTTTGGGTAGAAATTTCATTCCTCTCTGTTTCTGACTGTCACATATTCTCATTCCTTTCTGCGTCCCCCAATCGC
>QANU01025917.1:76281-275194 GCA_003254905.1 Nissolia schottii | reverse complement strand
CTGTTCCCCGGAGTACCCTAAAACTAAAAAAAGGTTTTTTTTTTTTTTAATTTTTTATTTTAATTTATGATGCAATTTTTCATGTTCTGCCTCTATTGTGAATGAGCATTTGGATTTTTAGGCATTGTTTATCGAATTGGCTTTGTGGGTTGTTATTTTTTATTGGTTGGGTTATGTGTGAAAATTTAATGTGATATGGTTGGAGATTGGAGCGTTACACCTTAAGATTAAAAGTTATTTAAAGGTTACATCAATTACTTAAAGGAGTTTATGCATTGATTTTGACTATTCGGGTAAAATTTAATGGTCAAGAACATGCTCCTGACTTGTGTTGTGCTGTGTTGAGTTGCTTATGTGTAACTTGGTTTTGTGCTTAGATGTGAGTGTGGATTGATTTGGGGTCGTTTTGGTTGTTTGCAGGCTGCAGCAGCCATGTGTGTAGGAATTGGGAGCTTCTCTGACCCTTTCGAAGCACAGGGACTAACACATTTTTTAGGTTTGGATATTTATCTTACATATCTTGTATGTATGCAAGACAATTTTTATTTGATTATTTATTTGATACTTTTCTAAATTTATTTCCACATTCATTCTATAGTTCTGCTAGGAGAAGTGTGTGACTATTCTTGAATTTCTTTTACAAATTCTGTGTAATTGCTTTGCAGAGCACATGCTTTTCATGGGGAGCAAAGAATTTCCAGATGAAAATGAGGTCTGTTTGTCTTATGTCTTGTCATGCATTTGAAATTATTGTGTTTCTTTATGTCCATTTGCAGATTTGCTCTTGATTGCTTGCTTGTGTCTAATTAAATGATCAAATAAATTCATCTAAAAAGGTTTGTTTTGGGCTAAAAGAATGGTTTAAAAGAGACAAAACCTGAACCTGAAGATTTTCTGTTGCCTGTATGAGATATACTCTGTGTTACTTTTGCATGAATACTATTTTATTTCCTTTCCCTTTGTGATGGGCCTAAATTCAACTTCGGGAAATTTGTAGACTGTCTTCACTATATAAACTATATAGCCTTTTAGTAGGTTTATGTAGCTGTGAGCAATCTTGGTATTCAATTGCTAAATGCCACATTGCCCCTGGAGGGTCTTTCTCAAGCATGAATAAATGAATAAAAAATTCCTTTGAAATTTATGCTCCTTGTTTTTGTTGTTGTTATTATTATCCAAGTGCTCCTTCAATATCTTCCACGTATTATATGTCATTTTTTGCATCTTGGCCCAACTAGCTAACTTTTAATCTGAATTATGTTTTTTTTCTTCCTTATATAGAAATTTTGAAACTAATTAAGATTAATTTCATTAAATTCTTTGTATGTAATATGTATGACTTGAATTCACCTTTTTTTTTTTGGCGTGGTTAAGACTTTAAGTAGGCACCTAGTATATGCAAAAGAAGCATAGCATGCAGTTAATTTGCCCAGCAGTTTGACTCTTTTTATTGCTAGTATGATAGCTATTTGTCCAAGCATGGTGGCTCATCAAATGCATACACAGAGACTGAATGTACCTGCTACCATTTTGAAGTGAAGCCAGAGTATCTGAAGGGTTCCTTGAGAAGGTAAACTCTGCTGTGCATTGTACTAACGGGAGAATTCCTGTCTATTATACAATTTTGTGCATTACTTTTTGCAGATAGGCTATGTTTCCAATTGTTGCCTCTAAATTGACACTAAAGTTCATACTTGTGTTGTTGGTTTCTAACCGTCTCTAAATCTGTATTATATCTGTTGATCATGCACAACTTTTAGTGACTGCAATTCTATAGATGATATTAAAAAAGCTATTTTTTAGATTGCTGTTCACGTGTTGGAAAGCATAAAACAGAACAAGAATCTGTTTGAATACAAGACTTATAGATCATTAATATAGTAAATATGATCCTATATATTGTTTTTTTAAATCACCTCAATGTTTTCTGGGATACTAGACTATAGATCATCAATCTAGTGACCTTTATTCGACATATTCATTATGATATGAACCTGGCATGTGAGTACAAGAAATAGAAGAAAATACTTTGCATTTTACTGAAAAGAGACTGAATTCCAGTGAGAAATCACCTCTAGAAGCATGTATGCAATAAGGAAATAGAAATAGCCTGGGTTTGTAAGGGACCCTTTGTAACATCCCGCTTTTTCCTTAGAAAGAATTTCACGTAATAAATAAATATACGAGCCATTTATTTAGACTAGAAATTTAAATCACTAATTTTATTTTCTAAAAATGCTAGTCAAGGAAATAGTTTTGCGGTCTCGCGAAATTCCGCGAGATCCGGATCAATTTTTCTCGCTGCCGGAATTTAATTACGTATCAAAGGTATCCATAAAACTCACTTTTACGAAAGTAAAATTATGAGTACCTTGGATTAATTTAAATTCCTTATTAGGAGTGTTTGTGCAATGTGTTTTTATGTTTAAATAATTTTCACGATATCCGTTAAATTTCCTCGCACGTATGACTATACACGTACATGGACAGTTAACGACCAAACACGTACAATTTTGAGCTGAAATTAGCTCACCAACTCGGCACACACACTCCCCCGGCAGCCCCATCAACCACCCTCTTACACACACCTTACCTTCCTTACACATGCCATACCTCCACCCATACTTTCCACTATGCACCACTATTCAACTTTTCTTTTATTTATTTCACTCTTTTGCCAAATTTTCCTCCACACAACCGTAGCTCCAGCTGCTTCCTCTCTCAAATCCATTTCCTTCTCCAGTTTGTTTTCTTTCCTTGCTCATTTTCAAGACCAACAAAACCATAGCCATTGTAGCACATCATTCTTTCCTTCATTTTCTTCTTTGTTTCCTTTTTCCGCAAGAGAAAACCGAACCACACATAGCCCACACGCAACCATCTTTGTTTCTTCATTTTCTCCCATTTGTAACCAAGAAAAACTCACCTCATTTCCCTTACAAGAACCAAGCAACCACCATCCTCCATTCTCAAGTTTTTTCATCTTGGAAAAAGGGGCGACAATGAGCTTGGAACCTCAAGGCTTCTTGGGACTCCACTTCGAGTTTTCCTCACCAACACAAACCTTCTTCACAAGTGGGTAAACCTAGGCCAAACCACCACTCTAGTGGTTTATGTGTGTTATGTTGTGGTAGTACATAGTATGATATGTGATATGTTGTATGATTGGTTGTGTATATGTTGTTTTGTGGTTTTTGAAAGTTCATGGTGTTTGCTTGTGCATTGTTGGAATATGGTGTGAGAAACCATAAGAGGAATGCTTGAGAAAAGTTTGAGAAAATGAGAGAAACGAGCAAAGAAGCAAGTCTGTAAACCTATTTTTGCTTCAGGAAGCTGAGCAACCCCGGAGGGGCTCTGAGCGACCTAAGTGGTCCTAGTGTTCGCTGAGCGACCTGGAGAACCCCAAGTCGCTGGGCGATTACTGACAGGGTAGCTAAGCTACCTGAGAAGTCCTCAAGGTCCTGCATATCCCAACAAGCACTATTCCACCTAAATTTATGACAGGTAATGGTTGGCGTTAGGGCACTAGGACAACCTTAGATAACTAGAAGTTAATCACATAATTTTGTAAAGATCATAAATGAACCTTAGGGAAAATGTAAGATCTTAAGAAGGTTTCGACCACAATGGGCTCGAAAGACCTTGTATGTACTTGGTTATATAATAGGAGATCCCCTCTCTTGGCACGTCTACGGACACGCCCCTCGCCGTCCAGCAAGGAGGATTGGCTAATATTACGCAAGCAAGCCTAACACTTGCAAGGAAAGAAACGATACGAGAATAAAGAAAGTCTATGATAAGCAATATGTGGTTTGAAGGAAAAGATATGAACATAAGGAACTTCCCCTCTCTGCAACCCCTTCAAACATCCAATATCCGATGTAAAGACCTTGGCGTCAAGAGGTTCCAGGGAAAGCAGTAGCAGGACGACAAGGTTCACCTACGCATCGTAATGTGTTTTGTATTTTGTAATAGCTAAATGGATTAGTTATGCCATTAGCTCATAAGTACAGTAATTGTAGTATGTAAGTATAAACAAATGTGTTAATTGTTTCTGGACCTATATCTATGCATGCATTATGCTCTCTACGAGTTTGCTATGAGTACTTATCCATTATGCCGTTAAAACGCCTAAGTCTTTTAGACTCTATTGCTCACGTATATATACATGCTTCCTTGAACATGCGTGACTCATATTTTATGTTTTAATAAGGAAAAGGAAAAGAAAAAGTTTTAAATTGGTCCATATTTTGTGTAAAAGAATATTTTCAAAGAGAAGATAGGGCTAAAAGTATCCCAACCAAAGCAGTTAACAACCCTGTGAGCATTGTTTACGACTTAAGCGTGAGCAGCTAGCAGGGGTGTTATACCCTTCACCCTCCTAGTCCTTTCTTAATGTCTGCCTACCTTGCTTTCTTCCTTCTGGCTATATATAATGACCCAAAATCATGAGGGAATCAACCTATTCTCTTTCCTAATTAATCTAACAGATTTCACTCCTTACAATCCTCACTCATATCAATTTATTCTTCCTCATGATCAACTAACAAATTTCACTCCTAACATTCCTCACTCATATCAATTTATTGTCTCTCCTAATCAATCTAGCTGATTTCATTCCTAACAATACTCATCCCCCCTAACAAATCACCTTGTCCTCAAGGGGATGGTTTACATAGCAAAACTATACTGTTGTTAGGTCTTCCTCCTGGGTCCCACGCTTGAAGGAGAAAATATGACTTACAGTGTGTCCTCCTGGGTCCTGTTGATCTGTCTCAAGTCGTCTTGCATTGTCCTTCAGGTATGGTGGCAGCAACATCACCAAAAGAACTTACTACCTATTCCAATAAAAGCACACTGGATATGCAACAGCAGTAAGTGGCATCCTCGTCATCAGCAATGAACTAGTTAGCATCCGTTGTCCATGTATGAACCTGCTGTTCTGTCATCTGAAGAAAATAAATAGTGTAGTAAACCAATTCTTTGACATTAACCACAACCACCTTTACTAGTCTGGAATTACTCACAATGATCAAGATAAGTTCAAACAACTGGATAACAAAAAAAATCAAGGATTTTCTCTGCGCCATCAGAATCATATCTTCCCTCACATGGATCTTCTGTTCCTTCCATAGATGCTTGCTCATATACTCTCAAGGACGAGATAAATGTATTCCACAATGGTTCCAGTATAACCTCAAATTTCCCTTTAACGAGACGTGAAAAATTCTGAGCAAACGGATTCACGCATTTCAACACCTCCATTCTGACACTAATCATTAGGATTTTCATAATGAACTGGAATTTCTAGAATAGTAGAGAATTGGTGCATCGATGGTTTAAGCATAGGAAGAACAAGAGAATTGGTTTCGGTCTTACCATTACCTGTCATTGTCTCCAGCATAGAAGTGTTTTGTATGTAACATGTCATATATCTGGGGAGAGGAGACAGTTGTAAATAAATTTGGGAACACAACAGGTATATTAATGTTGGAACCAAGTCTGCACAAAGAACCGAACATCTCATGACTCATAGCACCAGCGCCCCATTCAAGTTGGTTTGATTGCTAATTAAATTCAGGAGAACTGGTAACAAGTTAGGCCATAACTCTGGCCAGTCATACACTGCAATTGATGCCCCAACCATACCAATAGCTTGAAACCTCTTCTAGTGCTCTCCTGTGAAATGATTGTTTCCAATAGATGCAGGGGCAATAAAGGTGACATTTGATCTTTGGGCAGCCTTCCCTGCAGTCTCTAACAACATGGGTTCCTAGCACCCTTTGATGCCACTCTCTATTGTGCCAGCACACTTAGATATCCCAATATGAAAAATCTCCACTTCATTTTTAAGTGGCATCTTCTTTGTTTCACCAATTTCAGTTTGCAGAACATGTTTTGTTGCAGCATAACACAAATCTTCCTCTTTTCTAAGTTGAGCTTGGCCCATTTGATTAGAGGCACCACTAGTTGTCTGATTTCTCTCTTATACCTTCCTTCCTCCCCTACATCTCCCAAACCTTGGTTGCACCCCACCGTGCTTGTACCTCCTTTTGGTTCTTCGTTTGGCTGCCATCTTCACCATCAGCTCCTTCGAAAAGCTCACTACGGACTTCTGATCTAGTTGTTTTGTTGGTGGGTGTGGTTGGGCTAGACATTGTGCAATCCAAAGTCATCTGTTCTTGGTGAGGTGTACTTGCCCTTTATCCTTCATTAGGGATGGAAATTCATATTTTACCCACAAGTACCTGTCTCGGCCTAACCGGCTTGGGTAGGGTAAAAACTCATTCCACTGTGGGTAATTACCGGCGTGGGTAATTACCCAACATTACTCGTGCAGACTAGGGTTCACATGAACTCGTACCCCCTACATATATATTCCAAAGAATATATTAATATTATTTTTATAACATTACAAGTTGTAATCCTAACCTAATCACATCATAAGACCCCCAAAATGCCTTAGTTTGACTCTCCTCTATTTACCAAACTAATTACAATGTTATGTTTTGTAGTTGTTGTGACTAGAGATTATGATTTTTGGTTTAATTTATAGCTTGTTTATGTTAAAAGGGTTATGTTTTTTCTCAGAAAAAAGGGGTTGTTTGTTTAATTTTTATGAATTGTTTACTTATTAGTTTAAATTATATTGTTATTATGCACTAAATATTATGTTTTAGCAGTTGGCACTTATATCATGTAAGCATAAAAGCACTTTTAAAAAGTAAATAGCAGGTAGGGTAGGGTAGGATTGGGTGAGGGTTTATATATTTATCTGTATGTAGGGTTAGAGTTTTTATTTTTAAAACTCGCGGATAGGGTAGGGGTGAGTTTCTTTTATTCCACAGGTTGTGAGGCGAGTTACGATTGAGCCAATTCCCTGACCAACCCTACCCATTGTCATCCCTATCCCTCATTGTAAACATAGCACCCTTCGATTCGTTTCTCCCTCTCGCGGTGGTTGCTGCCTTGAGGTTACAATCTCCATTTTGACTTGGTCCTCTTCCCCTTTCACCTCAATTGATTTTGGGCATTGAAGACGGCGACCTACTACTACACCACCCAATTCATCTTGTATTGATGCATAACTATTTTGTCTTCCATTGACTCTTCATCGTGATCATCTTCCTTTATTTCTTGTTCTTCCTTCTTCATATCAAGCATCTCCATGATTGGTTCTTGGTTCATTTCTTCATCTTTTTCTTCTTCTTTCTGCTCCTCGTTGTCATCCACTTGGTTCTCCTCATCCTCTTGATTTTAGGAAGAGCGGGATGATCAGGAATCCACAGTATTGTGGTAGATCCTTCTCTTCCACCATCCCGCTTCATCGTCCTCCCATACCAGTAGACGACGTCGCCTGAGCCATCTTCTTCTCATCATCCTTTGAAGTTCTTTCATCGCCTTTGTCAACCTCCTCATGCTCTTCTCCCAATCCATCTCTATTGCTGCAACTTTCATGGTTTCTAGCATAGGGCTCCCAAGATTGGGAGCTCTTATACCGGTTGATTGGAACCTGGAATGAGTACAAGAAATAGAAGAAAATACTTTGTATATTACCAACAAGAGTCTGAATTCCAGTGGAAAGTCAGCTCTAGAAGCATGTATACAATAAGGAAATAAAAAAAGAAAATAGCCTGGGTTTGTAAGGGACCCTTCACCCTCCTACCTTTCTTAATTTCTCCCTACCTTGCTCTCCTCCTTCTGACCATATATAATACCCCAAAATCATGAGGGAATCAACCTATTCTCTTTCCTAAATTCTAATTAATTTAATAGATTTCACTCGTAACAGTCCTCACTCATGGCAGTTTATACTCTCTCATGATTAACTAACAGATTTCACTCCTAACAATTCCCTCCCATATCAATTTATTATCTCTCCTAATCAATCTAGCTGATTCAATTCCTAATCATTATTTTAGTCACTTAATGTTTATTGGTATAATAATTTTTGTTAATTGGATAAATACTTAGTAGTATTTTAAATATCAATATTTATTGTTAGTTTTAGTGCTTAAATCTAGCTGTAATGAAACTAAAAATTCAATTTTTATAATGTTTTAAGAACATTAGGTATTTCATTCCTCCTTGATGTGCTAGATTTCTATTTAACTTTTTGTGTTGCTCTCTTTTTCCTTATCAGATTTTCTCAGTTCTTTATTTCACCACTTGTAAAAAAGGAGGCCATGGAGCGGGAAGTACTTGCAGTAGATTCAGGTATGTCCCATTCTAATCCAGTCTGACAGATTTCCACCTTACCGTTAAAAAAAACAATAATTTTATAAAGAGCTCCAACTTGCTTATCTGCAGTTTACTGATGATGTTTTTGGTTGACAATTGTATACCATAATGGTGTACAAAACTGAACATAGAATTTAACCAGGTTTTACAAAATGATGCTTGCCGTCTTCAACAACTTCAGTGCCATACTTCCACACTTGGTCATCCTTTAAACAGATTCTTTTGGGGTACGTTGTATAATATTTTTCATCCATTTGTTGGTCAAATAGTTATTTAGCTTATTCTGTATACTTGAACTGCCATTTTTGTCAATGGAATTGATTGGCGAAAATATTCTGGCTGAATATTAGCATAAGATCTAATTATTACTTAAAATATTCTGACAGAATATCTGCCCATTCAAATATGGAAATACGGGATTGTACTGCTGTAATTTTGTAATTTTGTAATTATGTAATTATCTCCTGATTAGGATAGCTCAATTGTAGGTTACCATTTATAGCACTTTAATTAGCTATTGTTTAGGACAAAAATCAGTNGAGTCTTAAGAGTAACAATAGTTTATTTGTCTTCTATATATATATATATATATATATATATATGTATATATATATATATATTAAAAAAAAAAACTAAGATAAATTTATTTGTTGAAGTTTCTGTTAGTCTACTGTATGTTTTGTTGTGTTGGAAACTGATTGAGATGAAAGCCCATTTCTAAAAGGCAGACCCTCAAAAGGTGAGTATGTAACATTAAATGGGACTTTCGTATCTCATGCAGCTAATTGGTGAGAGGTTGGAATTAACAAAAGATTGCATGTAGATTTACTAGCCTTCTAGCAATAATTCAGGGTGTAGTTTTCTCTCCTTGCAACTAAAGTTTTTTCTCACATTTTCTGACAGTGCAGAATGGTACAACAAAATAAGAAAAGTGGAAACTCTTCTCCTTAAAGTATCAGGATCATTTAGAACATTGGTAGGGCCTAAGAAACATCCATGTTAAAGGTTGCATCTTGCTAAGACATTTCTTTTGAAATTGAATTATTGCACTTGTAAAATGGTGTGTTGTATGACTATTTAGATGATGTTAGGAAAATAATTTGTTCAATAAACTACTTTAAAATAGATGATTTGTTTTAATGACTCAAGTTAGGAGTAGGATTAAAACCAATATATGGTGGTATGTTTATAGTGATATGCTTTATAAATAATTCAGAGTCTCTTGATGTGCTCGAGGGTTGGGTTGTGGCATTGTTTGGCACTGTCCGAAAGGGTCCTCAAGTTAACCCCAAGTTCACAGTGGAAGGTCCTATTTGGAAATCCGGTAAAGTTTATCGGCTAGAAGCTGTCAAAGATGTTCATATCCTTGACTTATCATGGACACTCCCCTGCCTACACCAGGAGTATTTAAAGAAACCAGAGGATTATTTAGCTCATCTCCTTGGGCATGGTAAGAGATCTCATTATGGATGAAGCCTAGACTATTAAGAGTGTATATTTGCATGTATGATGTATCGTTTTTTTTATGCATCTTATTGTATACCTCTGTGGTCAGGTCAAAGTAAGACAATGATATAACAGTTGATTTTGGAGAGCTTATCTTACTTCATTAGCAATTTCTCTTCCTTCTTTTCTTCTTGTTAAATTTTAAAGTTGTTAAAAAGACTTCCTCCAAAGCAAGTGCGAGCAGTTGTCATCTATTTGATTGATAATAGCAGGCAGAAACTAGTCTTTGTATGTATATGTTCTCCAGTTTTTATTAATAAATAATTTTGTCCCAACTTAAAGGCTTGATAAAATTCTGAAATATTGTTTTCTGCACTAGAATTTTCTCATATCTTTCAAAGGTATTATGTTTTAGGGCTTAAGCATCAATATGCAATGGAAAGCAGTTCTGGTCAATGATATATATTTTATTGATACATTTTTTCTCATTCTTCATAAAATCCTTTCTTAGGTCTTTTCCTTTTCTTATTCTAAATGAAAATTTTACTTCTCTAAAAGTGAATTATTTATATGTGAATAAGGCTGAACGTTTTCTGGTGTGGCTTCCATTAACAAGAACATCATAATTAACCTTTCAGAGGGCAGGGGAAGCTTGCTTTCCTTTCTCAAGGCTAAAGGGTGGGCTACATCTCTATTTGCTGGTGTTGGTGATGATGGAATTTTTAAGTCAACTATAGCTTATGTTTTTGTCATGTCCATACACCTCACCGACTCGGGGATGGAAAAGGTAAATTTCATTTTCTTAACTTGTATAAGCCCTTCAGATAGAACAAACAGTAAGATTAAATATTGTGTCTTTAGCAAGCCCTCACTTTTCAAAGATTCAAGGGTACTTCTTAATCTTGTAAGATCAATTTCAGTTTTGGCTTTCATTAGTTTTTCTGAATTATAATGATTAACTATTCAGTCAATAAGTTATTCGAAGGTTGATGGAAACATTGACTGTTTTTGGTGGCTAAATTTTTTGTGATCAGCATATGCTTTCTAGCTTAAACATTATTACTTTTCTTCAATATGGCTAAACTTTTTTTTCCACTTCCCAGGTCTTTGATATCATTGGCTCTGTCTATCAATACCTAAAGTTGTTGCGTCAAGGTTCTCCACAAGAATGGATATTCAACGAACTTCAGAATATTGGAAACATGGAATTCAGATTTGCAGAAGAAGAGCCTCAAGATGACTATGCTGCTCAGCTTGCAGGTTTTTAAGTTATTTTGGTGAAGTTGTTATATTGACTCCCCCCCTTCCCCTTCTCTGGTTTTAGGTTGAACTTTGCTTAACATATGAAGCACTGGTTACTAAATAGGAGTCGGAGAAAAGGGAACACACACACCCCTCCCGGTTATCTATTATTTTGGATAAAAGAAGAATTTCATTAAGAAGACAAGAGAATTACAGAAATTAGAGGATAAGGGATCCTCTATATAGAAATAAGAACAAGCTAAAATAACTATCAATGGAGTAAAACTTTCCAATCTCTCAAAATATCTGAATGGGAAGAACCTCTAAAAAGATTGTGAGCTTTACACTAAACAGATGGCAAACACCTAATCTTATCCCACAAAACATGCTTGTTTGAGAAATTATCATTAAAGATGTGGGAGTTGCATTCTAGCCAAATGCACCAAATAGTGGCAAAAACTGTACGTTGCCATAAATATTAGCTTCCTTCCTTCTCGCAAAGCCAAGCATAACTTGTCAACAAGAAAGTATCCAAGGTTGCATGACACAACCAAAATCCAAGGTTGCATGACACAACCAAGATTCACCAAAGATCCCAAACAAAATATTCCAAAAGATGCTAGCCACTGAACAATGCAAAAACAGATGAGTAACAGATTCTGAATTCACCCCACACATAACATAAAAGGGAACTTGTAAGGGCGGCCTAGTGCACGAGGATCCCACCTAGTGGGGTCTGGGGAGGGAAGATGTACACAGCCTTACCCCGCAAGCAGAGAGGCTGTTTCCAGAAAAGAGGGAACATGTGTTAAAGATAAAAGAAACATCACTGTTTTTTGTGATGTTATCAAAAACTGGAGACCTATTTTTGTGCTTTCAACCTGGTTATATTATATAGAAGAATCTGCTGGCTCATTTTTATTTTGGTTATTTCCTCTGGGAAATATTTCTATTTTGAAAATCTTAAGATAATTTAGGTGCTGATTAGCTTACTCTTTTGTATTTTGCAGAAAATTTGCGCTTTTATCCATCAGAGCATGTCATATATGGTGACTATGCGTACAAGACTTGGGATGAGCAACTGCTAAAGCAAGTTCTTAGTTTCTTCATTCCAGAAAACATGAGAGTAGATGTTGTTTCAAAATTGTTCCTTAAGTCAGAAGGTGAATTCCTTTTTCTCTCTTGTCTAATTGGCACTTGCTTTTAGACCTTTTTTCTTTGCCTATATTATTGAATGAGTGGCAAAGGTCTAATCTTGTGGCTATCATCGTGATTTGTGTCCTTCAATAATCCTTATCCTATTATGGTATTTTAGCCTAGCCGACTCCATAGTGGGAAAAGGCTTAGTAGTTGTATTGTGGCCATAGCTTTTTTCCCCTGTTTTATTTGTTACTACTGTATGTAACTGTTATGTTGGACTTTCGGAAATTGATAACTGAAATTACAATGTTCAAAATTTATTGCCAGAAGCATGGTTGTCAAACTCTCGAGTTAACTCTTAAACTCCTACGAGTTTACAAGCTTAGGTCTCAAAATCGAGTTAACTAGCTTAAAACTCGGACCTGAGTAAACTCGGGTAAACTCGAGATAAACTCATGAATTCACTATTTAAGTCGAAATTTAGCATCTCAAGCCCCAAAACACAATATTTCACAAAGATCTTTCTTAATTAGGACTTCTAAATAGAACTATATGAGTTTAATTTTTATCCATTGGTAAAGTATTTTTATAATGTCAACTAATCAAATCTTGTCATATTAGCATAAATAGTTGACATTCTCTCTCACTCCTTCAAAGGTCATTAGAATGGAAAGATTTTATTAGATGACAGTGTAAAAAACTTTACACTGTCAGTGGATAGAAATTAAACTCATAGAATATTGTGATACCTTGACTTATTTTATGTTGATTTATAATATTACGAAGCTTTGATATGCTATTTTTTATGCGATTTTAATTCACTTGTTGTACTTATGACTTGTGTTTGCCTAATTATGACGTTGAAAATGAAATTTTGACTTATATTTGCTTTATTATAGTTTTAGTATATCATATTAATGTATTATAAACATTTTTTTTATTAATATTCATACAAGTTTACGAGTCAAGTTTACAATTCGAGTTTACCTATGCTCCACAAGTTCATGTAAACTCGCGAGTTTGACAATCTTGGCTTGAAGCTATATTTCCATAGAGATGATTGAACAACTTGATGTTGCTCTCCTTTCCAGACTTTCAATATGAACCTTGGTTTGGTTCACGTTATGTTGAAGAAGATATTGCTCAAAATTTAATGGAGCTATGGAAAAATCCTCCTGAAATGGATTCCTCACTGCATCTTCCATCGAAGAATGAGTTTATTCCAAGTGATTTTTCTATACGTGCTGGTGACAAATGCATTGATGATTTTGCAAATTCAACTTCTCCTAGATGTATAGTTGATGAAGCATTGATGAAATTCTGGTACAAGCTGGATACTACTTTCAAAGTTCCTCGCGCCAGTACATATTTTCGAATTAACTTGAAGGGTGGATATGATAGTGCAAAGAGTTGTGTGTTGTCTGAGTTGTTCATTAACCTTCTTAAAGATGAGTTGAATGAAATCATATATCAGGTTAGTCTTTTGTTTCTGGGCTTTGTTTACTTCTCTTGTTGGAGGATCTTTCCTTCTTTATATTTTCTGTTTCTCAATAAATTCATTCATTAATGTAATTTTATTTGTAGAAATACTTAGTTTTGCTGTACGTACACACACACATTACATCTATTTAGGACATATCCTTGTCTTTCATTTTTAATATTAAATCGAATACTTTACATGCTGTGGGTTTAAGAGATTCTGCACCATAAAAACTTACACATTTCTGTTGTTTCTGTAGCTCTTTGCAAACTAATCTTATAATCAAATAACCATCAGTTTGCCTATTGCTGCCTCATTCAGTAATATCCTTGTAGAAAGTGATTCCAGAAGAGTGCCCATGTATTTCTAGAGTTTACTATTTTTTCCCCCTCTTCTAATTGAACAAAATGTTCTCTTTCAATATATTTCCATAGGAAACTGGCCTTTGATATCACTTGTAGGGGAAAAAATAAAATAAAAGAAGTTGACCTCATTGAAGGATAAGGATCCTCTAAAGTGTGGATCTCACTTTAGTAGGGAATGTGAGTGTTTACACCCTTAGATCAATGAAGGGGGACCCATACATAAAATCGACTTTATTGATCAAAGGGGTTAAACCCACACTTCCTCCTCTAAATCAACCTTATGCTTGACTTTTGAAAGTGTATTCACCCTTATACCTATTCAGCTGACTTGTGTTTCTCTTTTGGTTTACTTACTACTACATGTGTAAGGACTCTATTAGTTAGGAGTGAGTGAGTTAGTTGCATATTGTGTAGTTAGAAGAGTTAGTTACTGGGTGTAGTGAATATAAATAAGGAGAGGAAGGAATTGAAAAGTGTCCGTCATTTTGTAAGAAGTCATTAGGGATTATAGGAGCTCATTCTCTTCCTCAAAAGTCTCTAACAGTTCTTTAGCAATTCTAGGGTTCTTGACATATTGTCAAGGATCCCAAATCAATTATGTCAATGTTCTTCATATCGGATCACCAGTCCTTACATCATGACTGCAATGGAACAAGGTTGTTATACTAAGATTAATAAAGGAATTACAAATAGTAATGTTTTAGCAGTAAAGGATTTCAAGATTGTAACATTGCTTTAATATGCTTATACCATATAAACTGGTCAATTGAGATCAGTATCTGTAGGAGTGGGACCACTGTTTGTCAGTTGACTATTCACACTCCCAACTATTAAATTTTAATAACAGTTTCCGAAGATGCCCTGTGCTAAATTACAACTGGCTATATTTTAAGATTTGGCTTGATTAAAGAAGAAATTATTTGAGGGCAGCATAAGAAATTGCTGCTGAAAGTAGTTCGTTGAGGTGTGAATAGGTGATTGGGAATGATGATTGGCCCATCCTATTTTCAAACATCTTTGCATAACCCGTGCCTATGCATGCAGGCCAGTACCGCCAAATTAGAAACTTCTGTCTCTTATGTTGGTGACATGCTTGAGCTGAAGGTGTATGGTTTCAATGAGAAGCTTCCTGTACTCTTATCTAAAGTTTTATCAGTAGCTAGATCTTTTATGCCTACTGATGATCGATATCAGGTATATGACGTGTTTATTTTTATCTCTCCCTTGATGTCAACATGATCTTCCATTTTTCCTCTTAATTTTTTCTGATTGGTTTATTTGTTGTCATGGACCAATGTTTTTATGAACAGGTTATAAAGGAAGATATGAAGAGAAGTTTAAAGAACACCAACATGAAGCCTCGAAGCCATTCATCATATTTGAAATTGCAAGTTTTGTACAAGTGCTTTTATGACGTTGAGGAGAAGCTGCATTATCTAAATGATTTGTTTTTGGATGATCTGAAGGCATTTATCCCTGAGCTTCGCTCCCAGGTAGACGTGAAATATTTGATGTTACATTGTTACTACTTCGATTATTTTCAGTCTTTATGTCTTCCAATTCTGGTTGCTTCAGAGCAGTAACATAGATGTTGTCAATAATATTAGTGAGCAGTTGGCACCTAAATGCGTGTTGTGCCGATCCCTAAGGTACACATGCATGGGCGAGTGGTTGTTGTATACTTGAAGCTTGTATTCTATTCCTTGTGCTGACCTAATAACTTCTTAATTTGACATACTTGTTTTGTTGTGTGTTTGAAAGTTCCATGCCTTAACTTGATAATGCTAACACCTGCAAGAAAATAAGTACTGCACGATTACTTGTTCTTTATTTGGTTTTTAATTAGTTGATTCATGAACATGAGTTCCATGATGAATATTAGTTTTGTCTAATTTGTTGTCATGATAGTGTTGGAGACTTACTCTTTATATCTTAACTTTGCACAGCTATACATTGAGGGTCTATGCCATGGAAATCTTTCAGAAGAAGAAGCAATTAGCATATCTAATATATTTAAGATGAACTTTCCAGTAAACCCACTACCAATTGAGTTGAGGCATGCTGAGAGTGTCATTTGCCTCCCATCCAGTGCCAATCTAGTTAGAGATGCCAGTGTGAAGAACAAGTCAGAAAAGAACTCTGTGGTTGAGGTAATTTAAGTTAGATTGGATTTTGTTTGTATTTACCAATGCGTTCCATAGATTATTTGTTTCAAAAATTTCTGACAAACTTCTCCTGCTTCTTACTTTGGAATTTATGCAGCTTTATTTTCAAATTGAGCACGAAGATGGGATGGGATCAATCAAATTGAAAGCTTTGATTGATCTTTTTGATGGAATTGTGCAAGAGCCATTTTTCAACCAGCTGAGGTGACATATGATGCTAGAATTTTCTTCTATTTGACTATCTGATATTTGTCAATGAAAATGGGTTCTTTCTTCTCGTTGTCTCAGGGTTGTAGTAGAAATCCGTGATTGTAGTTCTTTGTCCCGATTAAAAGGTTGTCTTTTAGAATGAGAACATCTGCTGCTGCTGCTTCTACTTGTTTTTGTAGCACAAATAAGAGGCAAAATGCACTTTGTTTTTTTGTGTGGTCATCTGTTTTGAACATAAACATAGGATTTGCTGCCTCTTAATTCACTGTAAAGGAGTTCAGACATAGGTTATTGGTGACTTGATGGTGAAGTAGTCTTGGTCATGCATAAAATTTTCTGTTCTATAATCTGTTATAGAACCTTTCATTTCACTGAAACAATTTCCTTGGAGCAATTTTTTTGCTTAAGTTTTTTTCATCTATTTTTCTTTTTCTCTCCTGAGCCTTATTGTTTATCTATTTGGGGGCTGAAAATCCTAATGTGTATCTGGATACAGGACAAAGGAACAGCTTGGTTATAGTGTTGATTGTAGCCCATGGGCAAGATACCGTGTTTATGGCTTTTTGTTCTGCGTTCAGTCATCTGAGTACGACCCAGTTTACTTGCAAGGTAGAATTGACAGCTTCATAAATGCCCTGGAAGAATTGTTGGTAAGTGTTCCTACTTCCTTGTCCCTTCCATCACTCTGTCCTGAGGCTAATTGCCTTCGCTATGAACTATAATAAGGTTGACATGCCTTGAGTGCGCCAGAATGTGTGAGCACTACCTGCTATTTTTGAGAAAGGAGGAAATGTATGTGAATTTGAGTCTGTTAACTGAATAGTCTGAAATCTATATACCCCTCGCTTGATGGCATCATTATTGTTATAGTGGTTTCAGGAAAGGAAAAAAATCTACTACCTTCCTAATGCCTGTTATATAGTTGTCGTCTCACATTTAATGAAAAGCAAGAGGTTGAAAAATTGAAGAGAGGGAGGGAGTATTTCCTAAAGTCCCTATTCTAACTACCATTCAGAAAGCAAATCTGATTTCTCTCTATTAAAAGTACGCTTCAGTTTATGTTTTGAATTTTCATCGCATAGAAAACAAAATTTGCAATGAAGTTGTTGAAAAAGTTATTATCTGAAAAATCTTTTTAAACACCAGAAACAACTACATTAAGCTGCTTCAGTTTAAAAGGACCGTGTCCAAGTGATACCTACCAATAATAACTCTTCTATTATATTACCATTTTCATTCCATGTACTTTCTATCCAACGACAGGTTCTTTGGTGCTTAACCCTTGAGTCAGTGCCTTATGAATGTTATCCAATGTCTTGCTTCTGAATTTGGCCTAGAAAAACGTATTGCATCATCATGAGATGCTTCATGCGTGTTTTTTGAATTCCACCATCTAAAATACTTTTGAAATATATATTTTCTGAATGAAGACTTATGTTTTAAAGAAACATATTGGGATTTCAGGGTGGGCTTGATGGCAATGCCTTCGAGAATTTCAAAAACGGGTTATTGGCAAAGCTGCTGGAGAAAGATCCATCACTTACGCACCAAAGCAATAGATTGTGGAATCAGATTGTTGATAAGAGGTGATTTACATAGCTCAGTTGGTTGTCTCTAGTTAAAAGTAGTCATTGTTGTTTATTATTTCATGTCTCAGCTCCTACATTTGTTTTGTGTCGACATTTTGCTATCTCCAGTGACTTCTGAATTTGTCATGTTAGTTCGGAGCATTTTATGTTTTGTTATATCAGAAGTTTAGGACCGATGGGTGTTCTGTTTGGGGGAAGAGGCTAGTCCTCCACATATGGTGAACCATGGCTGGAATCATAGCTGGTAGCAGCACCCACATTTATTGTCGGACTGTGCCTTGAATAGGACTGCCTCTGGTTAGGATACTTTTGGGAAACCAATATTATAGATACTTGTGGCAAGCCTTGAAGGATGTGTACGATTAGATTTATTATGCGGTGGCAATGATTATTTATATGATGACATTTATGATTCAGGTATATCTTTGATTTGTCAAAGAAGGAAGCTGAAGAACTGAGGAACATAAGCAAGGATGATGTTGTTGAGTTTTACAAGACATATTTTAAACCGCCATCTCTGAAGTGTCGGAGACTGGTTGTTCGGTTATGGGGTTGCAACACACAGCTTAAAGATGCCGGGGCACTACCCGAATCTGCACAAGTCATAACAGATCCAGCAGCCTTTAAGGTGTCACACCATTTTTATCCAAGTGTTTGATGAATTTAAAGATACGGTTTGTTGAACTGTTGAATGAAGGCATGTAGAACCGGTGAGAGAGTCTTCATTTAGGGTGCAGTGGCAGCATCCATTTTCTTAAAATGCGACCACCAAACTTTGAGAATCTGTACTGAATGTGTTGCTTGGAATCACTTTTTTTTTAATGTAAATTACATTTATTTGGGAATTATACTCATTAATTTCATCAATAAAGTTATGGTACTCTTGACCAGAAAGCCGAAAAGGGTCTTTCAATGGTTCGTCGTGCTTTTTCTCTATTCATTTGGGCTAGTAATTTATGACAGGATATAACAGCGTTTGGTCTAATTTGTATAGTTGACCATACCAAATGGGACCAACAAAGTTATCTTACTCGAGTTTATCTAAATTTGTGGAACAAAAGTAAGCTTGAATTATAAACTCATAAGAGTTTATTTATTATAAAAATTAGATATTGACCGGTGCTATGGACGGTTATTTTAAATTATTGAAAGCACGCTTATATATATATATATATATATATATATAGAGAGAGAGAGAGAGGGTTAAATTTATTTTTAGTCTTGTAAAATTAAAAAAGTTGTATTTAGTCTTTGAATTTTTTTTGGTTAAGAATTAGTCTTTAAAATTTTTTTGGGTAAGTTTTATTCTTATCGTTAGAAGGAGATGATGTGACATATCACATGTCATATTTAATGGTCACGTCAATACTTAATATCTCCTCCTAATGACAGTGACTAAAACCTATTGAATTTTTTAATTTTATAAGTAATAAAAACATATTTAACACACATATATATAGAATAAATTTTTATGATACAATAGTTTCTTACTTGATGGATTGTTGTAATATAAGTATAATAAAGTTAAGTGTATGTGTATATCTTTATGTGAATTGATTTTAATAATTTTTTTTCTGCAATATAGTGAAACTTTATCGAAACCATTTTGTTGCACCGCCAAAATTCGCGGACGCGAGAGCAGTTGGCAACCCGGAAGGAAGAATAGTTGGCGACGTCGCAACTAAGCGACCGAGAGCAAAATAAATAGCTCTTGAGGACTTGAAATAAGTCATAGCGAAAGGTTACCGCGACAATGGACATTTAGCGACCGGTTGCGAAGAGATGATTACGGTGGCAAAGGATTTCCAAATTGCGTCGACTGAAACGTCGACATGAGGGTCCATGAATGGGCCATTGTTGAGGACAATTAATCCAAGAGTTGTCATGGTCGTCGGAGGGTGGCGGCCTTATCTGAGGTCAAATCCGCGACAGCATCCCACGCGTGTCTCAAAGATGGTAACCCATATGCAAGGTTGCCACGATCACTTCGTCGAAAGGTGGCTAGGAAAACCACCAGAACGACAAGAAAACCACACAATGGGAAAGGAAGGCAAAATCACCCCTTTACCAACGAGATCTTAGAAGCTTTTCCGTCATTGGGGTTTAGACGCCCTACTGACATGGAAGCGTACAATGGCATCACCGACCCACAACATCATTTGGACGTCTTTGAGCACTGAATGATCCTAGATGGGGCTACAAATGAGATTCAATGCAAAGCTTTCCTGATGACCTTAAGGAAAGGAGCCTTGACTTGGTTCAATGCTCTCCCACCTAAGTGTATATGGAGCTTTGAAGACATCGCGACTTGTTTCCTTGCTAACTTCAACAATAAGAGGATAAAATCGAAGATGATGGTAAGCCTCCACAGAATCATTCAATAGGACACCGAATACCTCGACCATTTCTATGCGGAATGCGTGCAAACAGAAGACCTCTAACCAAGCCGTGTTCATGGGCCCCATAAATGGCCTCCGTCATGGTAGCTGATTCTCGAAAAACTTGTCCAAGCATCCACCAAAGAGCCTCATAGAGATTCAAGAGTGGGCGGAGGAGTACTTGTACAAAGAAGAAGGAATGAAGACAGTCAAGGGCGATGCAAGAATAGACCAAGGGGAAGGCTCCAATCGCCCTGGCAGAAAAAGGAAGTCAGCAGAGACTATAGAAGAATATTATTCCATCATGTATGAGCCAGCTTGAGCGGGAGTGTTAAGAATTTGAGATTCTATTCTAATTTACTAGTGTGACTATGTTCAGATTTACTAGGATCATGTAAATATTTGTGTATATCAATTACAATATCTTATTTCCTTTTTAATCTATTATAATTACATGAATGTCAATATATATTAAGAGGTTGAGGATCATTATTCCTTAAGCAATTCACCACAATATGTCTTTTGTTGTGTTCAATAGAGCCCTCTCCCTCATTTCTATCTCTTATTCCCCTCACCCGACGCCCTTAGCAACAATTTCTCTGCCCCCATTACCTCTTCTTTCTTTGTCTTTTGTTCAAGGCTAGTGACCATGACTCTCTTCAACCCTTTCTCCTTTGTCCTCTCCGATTGACTAAAGTATGATTTTCTCTTTATTCTTTCTCCCCCTTTTTTGTATCCTTCACCCATATTTTATTTAGTGCAACCTTGCTTGTGGCTTTTGTGCTTTTGTTTGCTCCTAATCTCCCTCCCCCTTTTTCCAAAACTAGGGAAATCGATCTTGGGCTACCCCGGTTTGGGATGAGGTTAAGGGGACTTTTCTATAAGGTCCCTAAGTCTCTGTGTCTTCTCCTTGTTCGAGATAACGGGTTTGGTTGCTGAGTTTTAGAAAAACTTCCTTACTCTGTCCACCTCTTTCCTCTTTTTTTTCTTCTTCTTTTAGGCTTTTCCCATTACTCAAAGTTGCCCATCCCCTTGTCAATCGGCATGAGGTCATCACATATTCTTGGATTGACTTGGAAGTCTTCTCAATTTCGTTAATCATAAAGTCCCACATCTCTGCCCTTTCAGAAGCTTTGGAGTTGATGAATGAGGGTTCCATAATCAGGACCATAGTTATCAAAATCGCGAGTCAACTTGTAAACGTGTACGAGTTTACGTTCCTAGGTAGCTGAACTCGTGTAAACTCGCAGTTTACTCTAAGTTCACAAGTTTATCACAAGTAAGGTTTTTTTTTTTTTTTTTACAGTTGCGCATACAATCGTACTCTGTAATGCCATCGTACTTTGTCGTTAATCCATCGTATGCATTTCATCATTTGCTCAGAGATCTTTTCCACCAGTGTACGTGACATCTGTTTACGGAAGCTTCACGACACCAGGGTACGTGACATCTGTTTACGGAAGCTTCACGAGCTCGCGAGTTTGATAACCATGATGAGGACTATGTCTTGGAGGTCGTGAATCTGGATGAACGAGTTTGTATATTTTGACATAAAGATACGCCACACTTCCTCTGGATGTACGAGGTCCTAATTTAAGTATTAAATTTTAAATTTTAAATTTTAAGTTTTAAATTTTAAATTTTGAATTTTGACTTTTGAATGTTGAACTTTGAATTTTAATTTTAAATTTTAAATTTTAAATTTTAATTTAAACTTCAAATTTTTAATTTCTAATTTCTTGATATTGGTTACTTTTATTATTTGCCCTTATTTTAAGGTGTTGAATTCTCTGTGTTGATTTGTTGGTTTACGGATATTAGATCATTTACTATTTTGTGGGTTTTTCAGTTTTTTAATGTATAGAAAGAGTGATTTTAATATTGATGGGTGATTGTATGTGCATGTAAGAAGAGATGGGTTAAAGAGAGAGAATGTGAGAAAATTTGGGACGTTTTCATTTTTATTTTATTGTGGATTGGACCTATGTGATAGTATAAGCTACGACGGCCCTACATTTGCGATCCATACTTGTTGTTCACGTACCACAGCTGTAACCAGTAAGGCCCATTTCTTCGACTCCCAAGCCCCATTTGCCCCTCCCCCTCATCTCAGATACTTCTTTCGTCTCTCTTTATTATATTTTGCATTTGTTTCAGATTCATTTTTTGGAATGGCCGCAATTTACAGTCTCTACATCATCAACAAGTCTGGTGGGTTGATCTACTATAAGGTATGCGTGGATCCTGATTTCTCTTTCTCCGAATGTTTATCGCTTATGGGGACTTCGATTTCATAAGAGAAGAAGAAAAGAAAGTTGATTCCCCCAAAATTAGATCGCATATGTTCGTTTTCGTGGACTCAGTTTCAGCTGATGGTTTTAGCTCTTAATTGAAGAAATGAACATGATAGCTTTCTGATCTCTATCTTCATCTCACTAGTTTTCTCATTAGATTTGTTTTTTTTATATAATTTATGTTATTGGGATCTTAGAACTGTCAGCATTTTTAAGAAATGTGTTGAATCATGTGGTGATTAGGATCTTAGAGAAGATGGGTAGCAGTTATAGGGTGTATTCGGATACTTGTTTCATTTCTTAAGAATCTTACTCAAACAGTCTATAAACGTTTAAGAAGTGATTTTCTTAATAAATAAAGTACTTTTACATACGAACGTCCGCATAGCTTAACTTTCTTTCCTGCATTTCTTGTTTTTTTTAAAAAAGAAAGCCCAATTTCACCATTTTTGTTACAGTTGCAGTGAATATTTTCTTTGAAAATACATGGGTTATATTATAATTATGTTAATTCTTTTAACATCTAGGATTATGGGTCTTCCGGACGAATGGATACCAATGACAGCTTGCGGGTGGCAAGTTTATGGCATTCAATGCATGCGATCTCTCAGCAGTTATCGCCTGTTTCAGGTTGTTCAGGAATTGAACTTCTCCAAGCTGACACATTTGATCTTCATTGCTTCCAATCGCTGACAGGTATTTTTCGAAGAAATCGTTAGTCTTTATGGCATTGTTATCTTCACTTTCTAGCTGACTTAGTGAATAAGAGCAAGAGTGAATGTCTAATATCATTTACATATAGTTGATTTGAATATCTAGTACCAACTTCTTGCACACGCTTGTATGAGGCCTTGCAAGTAGTTGTAGCGTGGTCTGGTTCCAATTAAAGATTATTTAAGTAGTTGTAGTATATCAGAAGCTTTAGATAATTTTTTGTGACATAATTATCGGTCGCTTATCACTACGTAACTATTGCTCGCTTAAGGTGTTTGTTTGAAACATGGACTTGATTGTTTTGGGATTTTACCTATAGAATCATGATGCTATCTTAAAAGTTTTGAAGGGGTAAAGGCCAATTAATACTTTGGCAGAGTTATAGAATCAGTTGGTAAACGGGAAGGCTGGGTTTCTGTTGAAAAATCAATGGTGACATGACCTAATATATATCATGCGGATAGTAGTACATCAAAGAGCTTCCCTTTTTATAATCTGTACATTGCTATTTGTATTTGATTATTGTTTTCAACATACTTTTTGCTTATTGCGTAGTTGTGATAATTTTCTATGGGCTATCCTTTTTCAGATAATAAACACTCATTTGCCATATCATTGTCTTTGCAATGTCCTCTTTTGGTCTTCCCTACCTAGAAAATGAATGTCTATACACACTATAAGATTTCCCATGGCTATGTAATGATCACATATGCATCTTCTGATTTTGATCAATGAACTCAAGTTCTTGACAGTTAAACATCTTTCAAGATGTTTGGCTGCTGTCAAGTGTTTCCTTGTGTTTCCTTGTCACCTTAACGTACCTGTCTTTTCATAATTGTGCTGTTCTGTATTCAGTTTAGTGTCTCTGGAAAAATGAATCACCATCTAAAGATTTCTTGACATAGTTTATTTTCTAAATGTTAATATAAGCCAATAACTCATGAAAATTATTCATCTCCAATCCAGGGACAAAGTTTTTTGTGGTCTGTGAGCCCGGAACACAACACATGGAAAGTTTACTGAAATATATGTATGAATTGTACACTGACTATGTTTTGAAGAACCCTTTCTATGAGATGGAGATGCCTATACGCTGTGAGCTCTTTGATATCAACCTAACACAAGCAGTGCAAAAGGACCGTGTTGCATTTTTGGGACGATGAATTTAAATTTGACCCCACATTTTTGTCTTTCATTTCTATGTTATGATGTGTACATAATCTAAAAAAAGCGTCATTTAATTGCTTGTAAGAAACTTCTCTCTTCTATTATGCCTAGCGGCTGTGTTTGGTAGTTACTACCAACAAACTACGGTTTCCAGTGTCTTGAGAAAAGAATTGTTTTTAAGGTTTCTGATGTCTGAGATTCCTCATTCCCAAGCTATGCTTTTCCTGTATTTGTAGTATATGGATTATAGTGCAGATCTTTTTTTTCCCTCTCTTTTTCCACCATTATCTGATGGTGGAATAACCTATGGAAGGGAGTATAGTTATTGCATAACTAGATTTGGTGCACTAAACCAACAACGGTGTTGGCGTAGTACTATAAGCACTAGTGATAGGGCCATATTATGGTTTTAGGAGGAGGATCTCAATTCAGTTCCTAGAAAACACACTAGATTGGAGGATTAGTAGTGATGGGGTTGGATAGGATTTTGGCTCAACTCTTCGTTGAACTTGTTGGGTTAAAAAAAAAAATCTTACCTTACGCTATATGCGGGTTTTACAAATAAAAACTCTAACTCTTGTCCACAGAAAAATATTTAAACTCTTATCATAATTTACGTGTTACTTTTTGAAAAATAATTTGATGGTTACATAATATAAGTGTCAACTATAAAAAATAATTATTTGTGTATAAGAACAATATAATTTAACATAATAACAATACAATTCATTAACATTTAAATCATATATAGTCATGTTAACACAATAAAATCAAGACATTAAAGTGAAAATATGCAAATTGTTCAGACAAATTAGATTAGTGAAAGGAGTTTCCATCTTTTATTTATATTTATTTTATAAAAAAAATAAAAGTAGAACAATTACGTGTAGACATTAGTCCTCAAGAAATAATTTCACATAAAGGAAACTTTAACGTCACAAGTTATGTACAAAGAAAATTTACACATAGTTGTAATAAATGACCTCAAAAAAAAGTAGAGTTTTAACCTTATAGAAGGGGATGATATGTGAAAATATAAGTATGGTCCAAAGAAAATTACGAAGAAGAACAAAGAAAATTTGAATATAGTAGTAGAAGAAAATTATGATAAAAATTAAAACATAATATATATGGTGCGAGTAGGGTTAGGTGGGTACATTAAAACCCTAACCTTACCCTAACTCGTGCGAGTAATTATTCATTGAAAATTGAGTTTTTATCTTACTCATCAGGTTGGGTTAGGGTGAGTATTGACAAGTAGAATACAAATTGACATCTCTAAAGATTAGTCTTCTTTCCTAAAATATTTTGTCATTTAAAATGAGAAAGTGGTGTATCCTTGCAATAAAATACATTGTATGAGTTTTACTAAATGACTCAAAAGTGTAAGATTCTCATTTTTTTTTTTTTTTGCACTTTAGAGAAAAAAAATCCTTTAAAATAAGAAAGTGTGGACCCTTACAAAAAATAGTACACTGCGTATGAATTTATTAAATGACTCAAAAGTGTACAATTCTCACTTTTTCACCTAGAGGAGAAAATACTTTAAACAATTTAAATCTTATTCACTTTTCTACTTCTAAGTGATTGATCGTGATGAAAGTGAAATGCGATCCAAAACAAATTTACTTGAAAATGTTGGATTGAATCCTAGACAAAAGTTTGAAAAAGGCTTAGCTACTATCTAGGCTCAAATTGTAAAATCAACTATGGGGGAAAAATTTGTATTTTGTATGTTGCAAATTCTACATATAACTTAGGCAATGTTCCATAGAGTAGAGGAGGCTAACCACTATGCTCCGACCATTATCCCTGTCACCACTCAACAACTGTTCCATTGCCTATTGGTCTCACCTGCGGACATTGTGCCCCCAACGTCGTTGTCACTCTTCCCCAATGCCTATCGATCTCACCAACATGAACGTGAGCGAAGCTTTGAGAAGCGCTATCACCACCATCACCCCCAAACAAGATCAAAGGCTCGAAATAATGGTGGTGATGGATGTAAGGAACAAAGGAGCAACAAATATGAGTTTTTTTTCTTTTAATAAATGCTCTAGATATAAGAAGAGTTCTTTTTTATTCTGGGGTGGTGCTTTATTTTTTCTTGAAAACTTAATGTAACTCTTTATTGGATCTAAGTTTTCTCATAAGAACTTGATTGGTGTTTTCTCCCAGGGTTGAATGGGATGTTTTTTAGGTGGTTACTTAAATACTCTGAGATAAATACCTCATGCTACTTAATTCATTCATTTTTTTTTTATAATTTTTACAATTAAATTCATCAAATTTTGTTAGCATTTCATGTTTTATATGATTTTAATAAACTTTTCATTAATCAAATCATTCAAAGATCCAACTTATAAGAGATTTAGAGATTTGCGGACCATTTGAATTTACGACGTACCTCTCTACAAATATTATATTGAAAAGTATTAATTTATCACATTAGATCATATAATCCATTAATTTGTCATATAACATTTAATGAATTAAATTGTAAAAATTATCAAAAATGGATAAATTAAGTACCACGAGGTATTTATCCCATAGAATATTTGAAAAATCACCTTTTATTATGGATCTAGGTTTTCTCTTTATTGTTTTTATTTTCTTTTAATTTTTTTAATTCAAATCTAATTTCTATAAATTCGCCACCCAAATTTGAGACTGGCTTCCCTATTGCAAAGTCATACCCAAAATCAATTGTTAAAATTTTTAGATTTGTGTTGATTTGAGGCTTTTAATCTGCTTAAATTTTGTTGTGGAGAGACAACTCACTGTTTGGAGGAGCAGTTGGGAGAGAGGGAGAGGGGGCGGCGGCGGCGGCGGCCATGGCTGTGATGTGGGTGGAGGTGGATGGACACAAGCGCCGTAGTCGGTGCCAAGAGAAGGGCACAGAGAGTGGTCGTGGGAAAGAATGGCAGGAAAAGAAAATTAAATATAGGCGAATGGGTAAATTAAATAAAAATAAACTTAAAATACATAGGCTATTATATAATTAATGATATACATTTAATCTTAACCTTTCATTGTTTGTTGAATGACTAAGATTTAGGGTTTAAATTAGTCCCTAAGACTAGACCGCCCGAACCATTGAATTCGAAGCCTCCATACAGTAAGTATGGGCCATGCTCTTACTAAAATTTGTTAAATCTAAAGATCAAATAGTAGCATAAACGTTAAATAGATAGATTCATATGTTTTATAGAATAAAACAAACAAAAAAACAGAAAGAAAAAAAACGGTGATACTCTCCAGTCGTGTAGATTGACAGTGATAGATAGGTTTTGTGAACCACAACTTTTAATCTATAGATTGTTCATAAGCATGATCGTGTCTCATGCATTAAGCATAGCATGTGTTTTTGTACGTAAAATCACGTGCTTGTATTATTTTGTTATTTGTGTTTCATTTAATGAATTATGTAGTAAAAAGTTCGATTAATGAATTAAGAAGATATTGTTGCAACTTCTAACAATTTAAGGTTAAATATACTTTCACCTAAAATTCAATCTAGTCATTGTAGTATAAAACCATTTATACAAGTCTCTATAATGTTGAAGTTTAGGTTCCGATAGTTGAATTTGTTCTCTATTTAGAGTGAAATTATGGGAATCTAATAGGGATCAGCAGTTTGTATTGATTAAAATACAAATTAAACTATAGGGACTAAATTACACTGAGTAATTTAACCTTAAAAAAATCAAAGGACTGTTTCAGATCGAATAAAACATCAAATAAGATTAGAAAATATATAATTTAAGAATTTATAGATCTGCGTTTCAAATGTTGTCGTTTCCCAAAGATATATGGTTGTACTTTTCACTTGTCTTATTATTGAGTTCTAAAAATGAACGACTCTGATCAATCATCAGAGAAAACTGGGTCAAGCACAAAATAATGCAGAGAAATTCTTATGGGAAAACTCATTTCCGTTGTAAATAATTTGGCTAAAAATGATCTCTTTTTTGGATAAAATTGATACAAACATTGGATTTTATTTTCCTCTACATTGCCACACAGTTTCAATAACTCCAGATTTTATTTCATTACTTCATTAAACTCATCATATGTACCACAAAATTTCTTCATTGTATTATTATATGACTATGACCCGTATTTATTATTGCTACACTTCATCAGATCTACAAACTCCGAGGTTAAAAAGGATAAGACATATTTGGGGAAAAAAAATTATAGTCGTACCTTACAAACAATATATTGATAACTCTCCGATAAGAGTTATCTTTGTTTACTTTTTATATAATTTTTTAGCTAAAATAGTTTATAATCCAGTGAATTTGAGGCACGTTTATTAGGATATACTTATCTTTTTATTTATGGTATGTTTGATGTTTGTTTGAGTGTTTCAGAACCTAAAATGCAAGAAAATGAAACTAATTATGAATCAATGAAGCATCTCGCATGAGACCTAAGGTGCATCAAGTGTATCGCGCGAGACATTGCAAACAGAAAGCAAGGAGTTTGATTCTGGAAAGCGTCTCGCGCAAGACAGTAACTCATCTCTCGCGAGACGTTGCAAACAAAGAGTGTCTCGCGCGAGACACGATCGTAGAGGCCCAAAACGCGTAAAACCTAGGTTAAAACGCGCCAGAGAAAAGGATTCCTAATTCACTCAGTTTTTACACCACTTTTCATCACTTTTGTCGTCTTCAAGGTGGAGAGAGAGAGAGAGAGAGAGAGAGAGAGAGAGAGAGAAGGTACTAGGAGTCAAGAACATTAAGGAAGAAGACCGATTTTGTTTGCGATTCAACCCCAAAGTTTCCATCTTCTATTTATTTTCCTATATTTTCATTATTAGTTGTTGATTTCTGCTTCTCTATCATGAACTAATTCCCTTTTTGATTGGGAGGATGATGTAACCCTAATGTTTTTCTTCTAATTCTAATTTCATCGTTATTCAATTGTGTATGTTGTGAATTGATCTTCTCTATGCTTAATTCTTTTTGTAATTGTCCATTAATGAATTGTTAGTAAACCTAGGGGAACTTTGAGAAAAGAAAAAGGTGGTAATGAGAGATTGATCGTCACTTGGCTATATCTTAGAGATAAGAATAAAGGGTGGTACAACCCATAGCCTCACACGCTATTGAAGATTCACAAAACCCTAATCCCCAGGCGAACTAGATTAATTTTAAGAGATTGGTTAATTGGGTCGTTCATAGGAGATACACACGATCTAGAAAGAGACTTGTGTTAGAATAGGAATCTAGGTTATCCTTGGGAAATAATTTGAATAACAAAGAAACCTAAATTAGGGGGAACATTAGTGGTGAAATCGGAATTCCAATCGCCTTAACCTTTGACTTAAATCCTACTTGCTTAAATTGTGTTCTTTTAAATTGCTGTCATTTAATTTACATTGCTTGAAAAATTTAGTTCTATAAACCCCCCTTTTGTGATTCAACTCTTGAGTTATACTTCTTGATTGAATCATTAATCATGATCGTCCTCGTGGGAACGATACTTGGTCTTAAAATATTGATACTTTTATTACTTGGCGACGTGATATACTTGCCACGTGTGTTGTGATTTTCACACACCATATATTCACCACCTGATTTTGAAAAATACTGACATAAATAACTTAAAATTAGACTAAACCTTGAATTAGTCAATCTTAAATTTTGCATCAAAGTTTTCTCTAACAGGAAAAACTCTCAACATGATCCTTAATCATTTAAAATGTGTGACAAGTCTGAAGTTAGTCCTTCATTTATATTTTTAAAGAATTTATAAGATAAATTATTCTATGATGATTTATAAAATAGTTCAAATTGGTCCTTGATAAAACCACAAATAAGATAAATAAGTTCATCGAAATACTAAGAAGAAACAACATGATCAAAAAATTGAAATAGCATAAACTACATTGTTCCTTTTTTAAAGAGATATTTGCCCCACACAAAATTTAGGAGTACACTCTTTAAATTATATTTTAAATGAAAAATATGTTGCCATGCATGCATAGGAATTACCATAAATCGGAGACTATATAATCATCACTCTGCTTAGAGTTTGTTCAATGTGAGGATAGCCCTCTCATATGCTCAACAAGTTGGTTCCATGTGTGTGTCCTATAAAATAATACAACTCTCCTAGACCATAAATTTTCAACCCAAAGTACCATAAGAATGGGACCAAATTTGGGACAATCCCTTGTGAAAGGAACTTTCATTGATCCCTGAACCAATGGCACAAACCGAACAAATCTGACATATCTAATTTAGTTACCAATTTAATTAAATAAGTGACTTTGCTGTTTCAAATCCTTTGTTAATTATGTTCCTACACTTCCTAATGTACTTCCTTCAAATCTCTTATTATCACTTTTGTTCTAATTCAACACAAGTGGGGGGAAAATCCAAAAGAAAGAAAGAAAGAAAAGAAACATCATTTTCAAATTGAAAACCCTTTTCTTGATCCTCATGCCTCAAAATGTTGTCCATATCTACTTTCATAAAGACTAATTAAGAATAGTGTGCAACATGGAAGAAGGTTCATATACTTAGGGAAATGAACATTCTAATTTTTTAGAGTAAGCTACATCCATTAATTTTTATTAAAATTGGACATGGTTAATGATATGATACCTATGTGTAATCCTTTGAGTGAGTGAAAGGTGCCAAAGAAACTCCAAAGCCTATTAAAAGGGGCATATTCCTTAGGGAAGAGACAAAAATTGGGTTTATAAAAAAAAAGTTTATAAAAGAAAAGAGACAAAATTTGGATTTTATGAGATGGGCAAAAAAAATTAAATGATATAAATATTACTATGGCTGCAAAGTTAGGGAGGATTCTCTTTCAAATTCATGTACACAGAAGATAACGATTTTCAGAATATCTATATCTATATCTATATCTATNAAACTAGTCTCTTTTTTTTTTTAATGGAAATATAGACTAGTATCGTATATGATTGATTTTGTGATAAAATAATGGGCAAGTTAATCGTAGTTTATATGATTGATTGGTACATAAAATCTTCTGAGTTGAAGAAAATTGAAAATAAAACGACATGGATTAAGATTTTAAGAGAGAAAGCATAGCTGAAATTTGCATGTGCATGTAACGTGGTAGGGTCCAATATAATTTCACCAGCTACTTTAGGCTTTCTCATCTTTATCAAGCTAGGCATGAGATATGACAACAATTTGTCTTTCTTTTCAATCCATTTTGAGGTATTAATCAATAATAACATGACACTATTGGTCCCTCTCTTTCCCTCTATCTAATATGTCTCATAAATAAACTCAAAGCTTTGTTATTTTTCTAATAAGAAAAAATAATGATATCCTAACAATAGTATCATATTTAGGATGGAAATAAGCTGCAATTACAAAAGAAATTTTACTTGTAATAAGGAAATTAGAATTTAGGGTATTGCTACCTAAACTTAGGTATACATTTGCATGCAGTGCAATAATATGAGTAAATTACCTTACATGTCCCCTGAAGTGTTTAGTGAAATTAGTGTCATTTTTATTTATTCAGAAAACATTCACCTTCCCTATTAATAATATAGTTAGAGGCTGATTTTTATTAAGGTGTTTTGTCGATTTTGATTATCACATTTTTACATTTTGCAGATTTCACAATTTTCTTATGCACTTTCTTGTCGGCAAAAGAGGGCTAGAGGTGTGTAAGAGAGGGTCAAAAAGGGTTATGATCAAGTCATGTAAGAGGGAATTGGAAGAATGTTGTGAAGTTAGTGTTAAAATGTGAGGGACATGATGGATAAAATGGTGTTTAACTTTATTATTATTAAAAGAGATTGGTGTCATGTAGACAAATTAGAGATGGTGTCACGTAGTTTCACTGAAACTTGGAGGAAGTTGGCGTCATTTATCAAAAAGATATCTATACCCAGAAAATGGCAATACAAAGTGGATTTTAAATTTTGATCTTAAAAGAAAAACTTATCAATAAATAGAACAATAAAAGAACTGAAGTTAATAGAATTTAAGAGGTTAGGAGAGCTGAAAATTTTAAGTAGAAGAGTTTTGTATTAGATTCATTATTAAGTACTAAAAAGAAACCGAATTCTTATAACACTAACAAAGATAATCATCACCTAATAATTCTTGACACTAATTAATTAACATGTGAGAGAAAAATTATGGTAGATGTCGAAGTTTCTCCAAAATTTAATCGTGAAAGTTCAAATTAATGAAATTTGCCCCCTCATTGTCAGTTATTTAATTAGGAGGTAAAATTGTTTTACATTCTCTCACTCTTTCAAAAGTCATGCATATCTAAATTTTACACTGTCAATGAATAAAAATTAAATTAAAAAGAAAGAAAGAAAGATGCAGCACATGAAGAAATAGACCGTGGGAGTAATGTAGCATGCATGTGAGGCTTTTTTCACTTACGTTTTGTCCTTATCATGGAAAGTTGTTACTCATAAAAGATATGAAAACGAGTTGACGAAGATGTGAGGAAGTTCCCACCACATATATGTCGGTCAGAACCTTTTCCTTATTGCATTCTAAGGCAATAATTGTCACTGTAATGTGATAGTCAATGTTTTTCAAGTGAGAAACAAACCATGTATTAGAAACATCCATGGTTGAAATTCATTTCCTTTAACTAATATTTTGTAGTTTTTACTTTCTTTGTATTATTGTCCAAATTTTACTACTTGTAGAACTGATTAATCCAACATGAAACACTGTGATTACCCCTCTCGACACAGGATTTTTCCTCCTTAGATTTCGATTTTAAGATCCTTTAAAAAAGAAACAAGTTTATTTACTACTCAACCAATATTTTTTTATTATTTTTTTTTATATATACACACACAGAAGACTTAAAGTCTTGTGTTTATATATTAAAAAAAATATCTAACACTAAAATTTTTTTATCTCATAGTGGATCGATTCAAAACAAATCAATTGAAGTACAATAATTTGAGATACCATATAAAATAATGATGTATTAGAGTTCAATTTCGTAAGAAAATAAAAAATAAAAAGACATGTTTGAGAATAATTTTTAAGCTAAAAATTATATGTTAATAAATCAACCATATTTTAGCTTACATATATTCTCTGCTATTGAAATGATGAACCGACAAAATAACCGAATAAAGATGGGTCAAACGACTAACAATACTACAAATGACTACCTTTTTAAAATAGAAATGCAACTATGCATTTTATAATTTTGTATTCTCAGGGATTTCTTTAAACCTTCTTTATGGTAAATTTTCCTTTCGATGGAGGCTTTGTCGTTAATGATATCTCTACCAATGGAGTTTAGAATGATCTTATTTTAAACTTAAAATGCTCTGTAGAATAGAATTAACTCATGAATATTCTACCTAATCATTGATAAAGAATTTAAATGTTTAATTTTAGAGAGTAAAATAAAACATTTTATCATTAAATAATTAAAATGAGAATGAGTCTTAATTTCACTTTAGAGATTCAATTATGAGATTCTTCACTTAATCTTATGCAACGAATAAAGGCCTATTAATAAAGAATAATGGCCTATTAATAAAGGCTGCCACACGTGAAACAAATAAAAATAAATAAATAAAGGCTGTCATTTCATTGGACGACAGAAGTTTCAGTTGAATTAGATGATTAGGTCATATGAATTTGAGGCATACATTAGTCCTTTTAGAAATAATAAATTATTTGGTGACAAGGTTACTTTATTTTTCAACTACGTCGCTTCTTGAGGTCAGGCCAAAAACAAATTCTCAAAATTAATAGTTTTAATATGAAATATAAAAATAGTTTCCAACTCAATCCACGGTTTAGTTAATTTAATTAATTCAACACTTATTTTTTTAAATAAAAGTTTAAATTTAAATTCTATGGATAAAAAAAAATTGATAATGATAAAGTTTTATTCTAATAATGAGCTAATCCAGCTAGAGAATTACAAAATTATTCTCAACCCTTTTCTATACAAAAGATAATAATAATAAAACCACCAAACTCCCCATGGTTTGAACCAATTTTATAAACTGAAACACCCATTAGAAACACTCAATATGAGTTCCCCCTAACTTTGGAAAAGAAAAATGCGTTTTTTCTTTTTTCCCTTGTCCATGTTCACCTTAAAGAAGTAAAATAATCAGAAGAAGAAGAACATGAGAGTGATATTAAAATGCCATGTTACTCATTTTATTTTATTATTTTCAATTGGTCGGTTTAGCATCGGCAGAGTAGGCTCTCAAGTATGAACCATATTTATTACCAGCTTTTGGACATTGTAATTGCATGTGACCCTAACATCCAACATAGTCACATTTGATTCATTATTTTAGTAGCAAATTTCCTTTTTATGAAGACCAATAAATATACACGAGAGAACAATGAACTTGTTGAAGAAGAAGAAGAATGGAGATTTTTTTTAGATATTCTCCCTTCCCCGGATTCCTATTTTAGTTTAATTTTCTCTAATGAGCAAAATTGCTGACACATGAAACCATAGTAGCATAACAGGAGCCAATTATAAAATTAGAATTTTGTTTTGTTCGTAAGGGTACTCGAATCGGCACGTGGCAATCAAATTTAAATAAGTAAAGATTTTAGTTATGTAAATGTCGAATGCGGTATTAATTAAAAATAGATCTACAAAGTTAGTAACAACACTATGTTGATTTAACAATTATATAATTAAAATTCACATTTACTTAAAATTGAGATGATTAGGAGTTTTTTACTGTATTACCCCTGCCACAGAAATATATTACCGAAATACCCTTGTCTGGAAACATATTACAAGACTACCACGGTTTCTATATTCATATATGTGTTATGTTAGCACATGGTGGACGGAGAATTCAATACATGCGAAAATCATGGGTTCTTAGGTAAAAGGGCACATATTAGTATAAATATTCTAGTCCCACATTGGTTAGACCACAAACATTTTAAGTGTTTATATACATTTAGTAATTGTTGTATTGGTAAAAAGGAGTTGAGAAAGGAGTTGGGCTTGTGCGCATGAGTCCAAACCATTTGGGCTCTTCGAAGTGCAAACTATGGATCCCCCCGTGCGCGATAAATAGTGTCTCGGTCTTTTTGCAAAATTATTTTTTAGATTTTTGTAACTTACTTAAGAACCCATGATTTTCGCATGTATTGAATTCTCCGTCCACCATGTGCTAACATAACACATATATGAATGTTTACTTACATTTTAATTAAACAAATTAAAAAAATAAAAATTATTTCGTACGCAATTCGCCAACGCGTTTAGCGAATCTCAACCCGCCCTGCCACGTCTGCAGAAACCGTGGTAGTCCTGTAATATGTTTCCAGACAAGGGTATTTCGGTAATATGTTTATGTGGCAGGGGTAATACAATAAAAAAAACTCGATGATTAGCACATGGAAATGTAGGTGTTTAAATTTGCACAAATGAAGGGAGTGATAAAATTACAAATAGACCAAAATTCAATTCCTCCACCAAACAAGAAGCACATCTCAATGTCATTTTCGGAATTATAAATATAAACTTCATTGGCAAGAACCCACAAAGTCGGCTAGATAGAGCATTAATGGAAATGGAGTGGTTAGAGAATTTTTTTGATATGATATTGTGGCCTTTAAATAGATCTGTCTCTAATCATTGCCCTTTTTTTCTGGAAACTGAGAAAGAAAACTGGGCCCCAAGCCCTTCCGATGTCAGATGCATGGTTTTCACACCCAGCTTTTATGGAGAAAGTCAAATGTGAATGACTCACCTACAACACCATTCAATATGGAAATGGAGTTGAGACAGGGGGACCCATTATCCCCCTTCTTGTTTGTGCTAATTAGAGAAGTTCTTAATCAGATGGTAGTGAAGGCTAAATCCATGGGCTTAGTGGAGGGCTTGATGGTAAGAAGAGATAGAGTTGATGTGTCTCACTTATAGTTTGCAGATGACAATCATTCTCTGTCCAAAGAACTTAGTGACCATCCTCAATTACAGAAGGATTCTTGATTGTTTTTCCCTTGTGTCAGGGTTGAATATCAATTAGTCTAAATCGATGGTTTCGCCCATCGGTTGTGAAAATTCATGGGTTAGAAATTATGTGTGACATTTTGGGTTGTGTTGAGAAACCTTTGCCAATGCTTTACCTAGGGATTCCCCTTGGTGCTAACCCAAAAAGGATCTCAACATGGAATCCAGTCTTGGAAAGGATTAAGAAGATATTGGCACCATGGAAAGCAAAAAATTCTTTCTACAGAAAGGAGATTGGTGCTCATAAAAGCAGTCTTCAATAGCCTACCTTTGTATTATCTTAGCATTTTCAAGATGCCTAAGATAATGGCCTGGAGGACCATTCATCTTCAACAAAGATTCTTTTGGTCAGGTGATGATAACAAGATGGGTCTTCCCCTAGTAGTGTAGAAGGCTATTCAACGTCCTAAGTGTCTGGGTGGCCTAAGGGTGGGAGATTTATCATCAAGAATGTTGGACTACTATTTAAGTGGTGGTGGAGATTTTCTGATAGCTCTTAACCATTATGGAAGATGGTCATTATTTCTGCTCATAGCCTGGATCAAGACTATGATATTTGGGATCCAGATAGGAGATCTTCTTGGGGCCTCTTGGGATGGATCACTAACTTTGCTAGCTATAAACCTGCGGTTTTGGTTTCTATATCTAGAGATATATGACACAATATGAGGAATAGGAGGAGTACTCTGTTTTGGCACCATGTATGGGTTGCACACGTGCCTCTTAGAGTGAGGTTTCCAAGACTATTTCTTGTGTCTAGTAAATTTTTTTGTCTTATTGCCGATATGGGAGTGTGGAATGGGCAATTTTGAGAGTAGACACTAAACTGGAGGAGAAACCTTTTTCAGTGGGAAGAGAATTTACTTTCTAATCTAAATACTTTATTGGAACCATTTGCTCTTTGTGCTGGTAATGAAGATGAGATTAGGTGGAGATTCAATTCTTTTGGCCAGTACAATGTCAAAACCTTTGGTATGGACGTTCAAAAATTGTCGGTTGATCCCAACGAAAAAGTGAATATGGCTAGAATTGTGTGGAAGGGATTGGCTCCTCCGAGGGCTAAGTTATTAGTTTGGTTTAAACTAAAAGAGAGTAAACACTAAGGACAAGCTTTGCAAATTCAACATTATTCAACAAAATGAGGCTATGTCCCTTGTGTCAAATTGAGCATGAACCAGTGCGACATCTATTCTTTGGGTGTAGCAAATCTAGTTTATTGTGGTATGAGTGTTTACAGTGGTGGGAAGTTCCATGGTGTAGTCCCTTCAAGCCTAATGGATTCTTTATAGCTTTGTATGGGGGTCAAAATTTTTGGTACTAGTAAGCATCTGTGGAATTGACTTTTTTATATTGTTGTTTAGTCCATTTGGAATATCAGAAACAAATTGGTTTTTGATAATGCTCAACCAAATTAGGCATTGGAGAGATGGCAAATCAAGGTTAGACTTGGGTTTTGGATGAAAGGATGGGATGCTAAATATGCTCAAGTTGCAAACGAGCTATCACAAGACCTGAATCAACTAAAAAAATGGAGATTCTGGTGGAGCACCTCCCATTAATGTGATTATAGTAGATGCTTAGTGGTTTTGTGGTTTGCTTTCTCATAACTCTATTTGTGGCTTGTTTCTGGTTCGTTTGTGCTTCTTACCTACTTTGTATATGCAGTTCTCTTTGTTATGTACAATCTTGATCACATTTGTGCTTGGATGGATACGGCTAGCTTTTGGGAGATTATTGATTGTGTTATTGGTTGTAGTGTGTGTTTTACGTGGATTCTGATTCGATGAACCCTTCACTATGCAAATCAAATAGATGTGAGAAAAGTTGTGTGGATCCTTTTAGCGAATGTGCGATTCAAGAACAATGTTTCCATTATTGATGAACAACAATTTAGTTACCAGAGTGGTGACCATACAATAGAAAGAGAATATAATGTAAAAGAAAAAGAACTACAATGAAAGGAAACAACTGCAAACAGAAAGAAAATTAAAATGAACAAAGAAAATGATAAATTTACTTATGTACCTCGTCACTCTCTGATCACTGTGATGTATCGAGACTAGAGTTTCCTCAGTGAAAATTCCTCTTCAATTCGATTCTGAGTGTCCCTATTTATAGCCTCAAGTCGTCCCTTGCATGGCTGCCATTTGTCTTCTCTGACAGTTGGATTTGGAATTTTAGAACTCCACTACTACATCTTCCTTATATTCCACGACGTCGGTGGTTATGCGGTCTCTAAAGTTGAGCATGTTCTGAAGTGGAACACGTTCTCTTGTAACCATGCGACAATTATGAGAGCTCTTCGTCCTTTTTGGTGTTAGGATATTGAGGTTACAATTTAGGTTGACTTTACTTATCGATCAAGAGCGATTGAGTGATTTTTTCTTTATAGCCTCCCTATGAATAGAAAGATACTTTGACCTATTCAAGGTTCTTGGTCGACAACTCTATCCCTTGTCCATGGTCAACCATAATAATCAAGTCGATTAGATACTTAGTCTATGAACAGACTAATATGTTTGGGCATTGTTTTCCTTGTGACCCCATCTTGCCTATTTACGATTGCCTTGTCGTGGATTTACCTTATTATCCCTAATGCAATTTTTTCATTACAACAATGTGTTAAAAGCATTGGTAGTACATTGAGATCAATATCTTTGGGCGTTTTGGTGGTGCTTTATGTGGGTTGCTTGATCTTGGATGAGATTTGTTCATTTGGGTGGCATGGATGAGTTGAGTGAGTGAACCTCTTTGCACTTCTCTTCTCCTTGATGGCTTTACTGAATGAATTTGGAAGGGTTCTATCAGATTTCTAGTTTTGTGGTCTATTTTATTTTGTTGTGTGTGTTGTTTGTCAGATGGCTATGACCATTTGATTTTGTTGTACTATTTGTGTGTTGTATTGTGTTGTGTATTCTTGCTCGTCTTTCTATTTTAGGAGGCTTGAGCACTTATCTTCATTAAAAAAAAAAACCAAAGAAATAGGATTTGTCCCAAAGAAGGAAAAGGAAAACATCATAACTCTTGTTGGTAAAATAATTAAAATATTGTTGTCCACTTATCACTTTTAACCCATCTGTTTTTATTTTTCTATAATTATATTCCTAGTTAGTAAATCCTAATTATCTAGCATTATGAAATAAATGTTATATATATATATATATATATGATATGTTATATGGTTTGTCCACATGATTTTTGTGTCTCAAATACATTATGAAATCTTCTTCTTCTTTTCTTTTTTTGGAAGGGGATGAGGGTGTATCAGAGAAATACATAATGAATTGGTGATTCTGATATATGCAACAATTATATATTTTTTGACATGATCTTCAAAAAGATAAACAAAATTTCCCACATTATTATCAATAGGAAATTCTTGAGTGGGTAAGGTCAAGAAATTATTACTATTTGTTTATTTCAAACACACGAGGGGCACCTTTGTACGTGTCAATCCCTTGCAAACTTTCACAGCTTGTCCAACTACATTCAAAGCTGTTATCTATTAAATTATCTACCAAACACTTCACTACACACATGATCTGGTGCCCTAAGTTTTATGAAGTGTTATATTACATATATTTTAAGAAACACTAATATAACATTTTAATTGATACTATATATTAAATGACATTTTAAATTTCACATTATTTGAAGTGTGTGTATATATATAATTATTTAGGATCACATGAATTTCTATATTAAGCGTGCACATGTTAATTCAACCTATGTGGCACATTTTCAAGCACATATAAGATACTACATGACTCCCATCAATCATGAGTCTCTGAGCATTGGAAAAGGGAGATGCATCACGAAAAATATGTCCTTAGGGAGTTTATGATGCCTTTGTGATTTTGCCCAGATAGACAGATACTCACTCCCTCCATGTGCCAAGATACTGTTTCATCATCTCCTTAAGACCCTACACATTTCAATTTCTATTTCAATTCAAAGTGCAATTTAGCTTTTTTAAACTTTTAAGTCGTTGGGGACGCTTTGACACCGAGCATGCACTAGCTAATAATATGTAAGCTCTTATCCAATTATTATTATTATCCATTCCAAAAGAAGCAAAAAAAGAGAAGAAAAACTATTAAACTAGTGGCTACCAACAAAATACAATAGAGAACTACTCTTGTAATATTATTGATATCACACCATATCATATAGTATTACAAATAAAGTATTGATTTTATTTAGTCATGTCCTTTTAGATTTTTTTTTCTTTTCTAAAAAGGACATTGTTATATATCTTGAGTAGAGTCCGCTTGTTACGAAGGCAAAACACTCTGATTGCTACTTTATTCCACGTAACCTTTTGAATTTGATCACCTTAATTTCAAGAATTATGGTGCTTATAATGCATATATCTTTTGGGTTAAATGTAATTTTAAAATACTTTAATTAGCATCATGATCAACATTTAAACTCATACATGATTAGTGACATGATAAGTAACTTTGACCCATTAAGGAGGTCGCAAGTTCATATATTAGGAAAACAATTCTCGTATGAAGATTACATAACTCTTGTAATTTCACCAGAATTAGTATTATAAAATGTTCAAATAGGTTTAACTTTTAAGAATTAAAAATTTTGTATGTGATCTTAAAATATTATGTTAGATATATTCTAAGTCACATGATGAATATCATTTCACGAATAAATGAAATTGTGTAGCCACACTAAATAATTAATAACAAACACTTGACTGAACAAGAAAAAAAAATTATTTTATTGTGAGAACACTCAAAATGACTTTTTGCAATATGAAATTGGTAATATAAAGTAGGGAAAGAAAATATGGTTGGGGAATGCATGTGGGGGGGCCCACAAGATTAGCGGTTGGGAACCCCAACTAGAACCAACGCATGTGCACTTGATTAATCACTTGTTCTATGGCTTTTGTAGAAAGAAAGGAAAAGCATATTTAATGCATAGTGCATAAGTACTATTAACTATTGATTTAAATTTAAAATACTTAAAAAATATCAATAATATTTATAAAATACACATTAGACTTGCTACATGAATATTAAAATATTTTTCCACTTATGCTATGCTATGTGCATGTAAGTCCTCAAATATGTTAGCTTATAAATAGGGGTCCCCCAATATGCATCAGACCCTCAAAGCAGCAGAGGAAAAAAACAACTTGCAACCTTATTCCCCTGTTTATTCTTCTTCCCCTGTTTCCCTCTGCTTTTTTATCATCATAAAGGGCTTGAAAAGCTTATTAGGAATGGCACAGAAACAGGAATTTTTTGCTTCTCCAATGATGATTCTCATTGTTGTTCTCTTTGCTAACATGGCCCTGCAAGGTGTGGAAGCCGACTATGGAGGTTGGGAGAGTGCTCATGCCACTTTCTATGGTGGGGGTGATGCCTCTGGCACAATGGGTGAGCTTTTAGCCTTTCATTTCTTTCTTTCTTTCTTTCTTTCTTTGTTTTTCTTTTTCTTTTCCACATTGAATTGAAGGTGCAGGCACTTCAAGATGAGTGACAATTGAACCTTCATGTGTTTTGTAATAGTAGTATGTTTGAATTATAGTTTGCAAACCAAAATATGTTTCATAATTTCGTTGGTTAGACTAAGTGCCTTGTTTAGGCCAAGCACTATTACTTAAATTAGGAGTGTAAACGTTATTTTCTTATTTCTTCCAAAAAAAAAAAATGAGTATGCGGCATTCTTCAAAAGTTACAACTGTGGTATTAAAATGTATGATCTGTGCTTTCAATAAAAAAGTTTGTCCCATCACATACTTCTTAACTTTAGTTATAACAAATATCTTCAAAGTGATAATCAATCTATAATAGTATGTCACTTTTATATCGCAAGGCTCTTGCGTAATTTTTGAAGAAAATATGTTGTTTTTAATGTATGTAGGAGGTGCTTGTGGTTATGGAAATTTGTATAGCCAAGGCTATGGAACCAACACAGCAGCACTAAGCACTGCTCTATTCAACAATGGCTTAAGCTGTGGTTCTTGCTATGAGATGAGGTGTGATGATGACCCAAGGTGGTGCAAGCCTGGCTCCATCATTGTCACTGCCACAAATTTCTGTCCGCCAAACCCATCTTTGCCTAACAACAATGGTGGTTGGTGCAACCCTCCACTCCAGCACTTTGACATGGCTGAACCTGCTTTCTTGCAAATTGCACAGTATAGGGCTGGGATTGTGCCTGTGGCATTTAGAAGGTTAGTGGAAGCCATGGAATTTGACAAAATGGTCCCATTTTTTAGAACTTGGCAAGAAAAATGTTATTTCATTATATATTGGACTTGTGCTAATCCATTTTATTTGTCACTTTAAGTAAAAATTCTTGGTTAATTTTGTTGGTTATTTTTGTATATAAATAAAAATGAAAAAATCATTGCACAACATACTTCATTATGAGATATGTTATTTATATACTCAAAAGCTTGACATCTCACATGCGCAAAGACAAAGATAAAAACAATAATAATAATAATAAAAGTAAGAGAAAATGGTGAGAAATTAAGAGTATGCATTGTGTATCTCAATTTCTTGAGGTTCAAATATATTTTTTCTTTTATTATGCTTCATAATTAAGTCTTGATCTTGAGTTCTTTAATTCTTGTATAAAGAATTAACGCCATAGATAAAGTGAACAGGGGAAGTAACTTTTTCTTGCTTTGGTAGAACCTAAGGATGGATCTATCCCTATTAATTCCCTTACACCTATATAATCTAAATTATTATAAAGGGAAGACATTGAATGTTATAAAATCAATTCCACCCTCATTTGAAACCTTATAAGGTCAAGCACTTAAATTCCCTTTGTACCACATGGCCTATATTCATTTTTTTTCAGGTTGCCTACCCGGTATCCAAGGCTTAGCCTTGACTAATCTGGGCCGACCCGGGTCGCGCACCTGGCTATGGCGGGTGAGTCTCCCAGCGCGGATAACTGCGTTCACAAGGTCTCGAATTTGGGACCTTGCTTAAGCGATACCAAGCCGCTTACCACTTGGACCAACCCCCGTTGGTCATGGCCTATATTCATGACCATAGGAAAACTAGTACTGCTTCTACCAAACCTAAAGTTCCAACTTTAAAATGAAAAATTCACGTTGAGAGTTAAAAGACTTGAATACAGCATTCAATTACCTCTTTTTCTCCCTAAATCCTATTTACTGCCCGTATGCCCAACTGTCTTGTTTGGTGTCTTTGTTTGGTCTCGAACTAAAAACATAAAATTTAAAGTCACAAAGAAAATTGACTATGTCTAACTAGTTCTAAACTAATTTTAACTCTTTTTTGATTGAGGATAGGGTGCCTTGTGCCAAGAAGGGAGGAATAAGATTCACAATCAATGGGCACTCTTACTTCAACCTAGTGTTGGTGACCAATGTTGGTGGAGCCGGTGATGTCCATTCAGTGTCCATAAAAGGGTCAAGAAGTGGGTGGCAACCCATGTCAAGGAATTGGGGCCAAAACTGGCAGAGCAACTCTTACCTCAACGGACAATCCCTGTCGTTTCAAGTTACTGTCAGTGATGGTAGAACTGTTACTAGTTTTAATGTCGCACCAGCCGGTTGGCAATTTGGTCAGACCTTTCAAGGGGCTCAATTTTAAGCCTCTGGAGCATGAATTTCTGTGGGTCAATTTTATGCTAGAATTTCTTACGAGAGGTATAGGTCAATTAGTGAAGAAGAAAAAGTTTGCATACTTATTTAAGTTCCTTTTTATGGTATAATATTATTGATTCTTGTTAAGGTGTAATTGTGATTCTGAAAGGCCAGTGTTTTTATTTTTATTGGTCTGAAAAAGTAGCTGAGGTGATTATATTGCACCCGCTGGTCACTTCTACTCATTTATAATAATAAATGGAGAGAGTTTTGTGTTAGTATTTGTGTATTGTGGTACTTTTCTTTAATTTGATGATTATTGAATTAGAAAGTTATTTTTCCTTTCAATTTGATAATAAAGCAAGAGAATTACTTGGTTCAAGTTTTTTCTTTCGGCTGAAGTGTAAACTATCAATTCTTGTATTCAAATTTTACTTATCTCAACTAATTTAGTATTTTTTTTTTTTACATTCAACTAGTTTAGTTTGAGTAAGATCAACTCAACTTATCTTTAAAAAAAAATTAACACTAATTTTTTTTATAACAATTCGAATTCAAGACTTTGTTTAAAAAATGTTTCTTCCATTTACTTCTTTAAGAGGGATTTAGTAAGACATTTTTAACTTTGGTGGGTTCATTTTGTCATGATAGCTCAAGAATCGCTGAAATAATAGTCTTTTGTTTATTTCTTTTAGTGTGGTGGAATAAAATGACAAGCGAATTATCTGAGAAAAAATGGCAAACTTAAACCAATCCAGCATTAGTCCTTTAGTTGGTTTTATAGGAAAGAAAATTTTAAAATTTATGTCCATAATTTGAATAAATGATTATTTGATGTCAATGTTGTCAAACTCGAGAGTTTAAGTAAACTCGTGAAGGCTCAACAAACTCAAATCGTAAACTCGACCGTAAACTTGCAAGAATTTACATATGTAAAAAAAAAATGTTATAAACAATATAATTAGGAACTAAACATGATTAAATTTTATGTTCATAATTGAAATTGAATAATGTTACCTTTAAAATAAAATAAATGAAAGAAATATCATAAATTATACGTTAATGCATGACGCTTAGTTATTGCATATTTTATTCTGTACATGTATTACTTTATAATTTGATAAACATAGTTCCATTATGATAAATATATAAAAGGGTTAATTAAGTTTTTAGTCCCTGTAATATGAAAAAGTTTGGTTTTAGTCCCTCATGACAAGTTTTAGTCCCTGTAAAATGTGAAAATTTGATTTTGGTCCCTGTGGATGGTTGGTGATGGACGGTAATGTAGAAATGGTCCATGATAACGGGTTAACTGACACGTCATCACCGTCCATCATCAACCATCCACAGCGACCAAAATCAAATTTTCACATTTTAGAGGAACTAAAACTTGTCATGAGGAACTAAAACTAAACTTTTTCATATTATATGGACTAAAAACTTAATTAACCCTATATAAAATCAGTGTAGTAAATTTAATAGATATTGTCTAACACACACAAAGTCATCTAAGTATTTAAAAAAGTTACTAAATTTATACATTTTGAGGTAAACACGTTAGTAAAATCGAGATTTGACTTAAACTCGTACGAGTTTATCAAAAGAGTTTATATGAGTGTTAACTTATTTTGTGTAGTAAAATCGTAAATCTGTAAGAGTTTATCAGTTAATTTGAGAGTTTAGTTTGATGTTATGACGCGGAAAGTGGGCATTCATTTGATACAGGCGATGCTAATTATTACGTGTCAACAGTTTGCTTTTTCAGTGAAATATGAATGAGAACCAGTTAGGTGTATGAAACGAGTTTGAATCAATTAAAACATGGAGCACATGCTTGTAAGAACGCCATGTTCATCTCATATTTATGTTCTTTGAAGATGACAGCTTGATTTTTCATGGCTGAAATTTAGGAAATTGCTTTTCCCCTAGAATTGTAGATTTGTACTTTGTAGTAGCTGTTTAGTTTCTTTTACTTTGGACCTCCTTTAGTATAAAAAGAATTATACACCTCTAATTACATTTTGTGTTTTTACATTCAACGTTAGATTTGCAATTTTTTAATAATTTGTATGATAACTGATAAGTGATGAATAATATTAATCGAATGTTTTTTTTTTCATGATAAAATGTTTTTTTAGAAAAGTATTGGATCATGTCACACTATCTCTTATGATAAACATTAATTTTCATAGTGATAATATAGTTGGAAATCATTTGTTATCCAATTTGTTTTATTCATTATGTTCATCACATGTTCAACAAACCTTACAACTCTCATGTAACCCTCTTTTATGCGACTTCATAGTCTCCTCTTCTCTCTCTTGAGCATGTGGGAAGCCCAAAGAATGGTTGTGAAATTTGTTAAGTATGAAAATGCAAGAAATACAATTGACAAAACACTTTAATAACAACTAGCTTCTAACTGAGTTATAATTAGGGAAAATTAGTGTTCATTAAAGGAGGTGAGTGTGTTTGTATAATTTCACTGAATATCACGAAGAGGCTAATGTAATTTATCTGTTCTTTATTATTTGCTTTGACATAATTTGTGCTTATTATAACTAGTATACTAGCAAATTAATATAATGAGTAAAACCACAGTTTGGTCCTCCAATTTTACGCTAATCACCACATTAATCCTCCAAATATTTAAAAATGTCTCCATATTAGTATTTTAATTAGCTAATGTGAGAAAATCAACCGATAAAAGATGATGTTGCGCGGTTAAAAGTAGTGTATACTATAAATTAAACATTTTAAATTATTGAGAAACTAATATGATGACAAAAATCCTAGAAGAACTAATATGGTTATAAATGTAAAATTAGGATTTACTCTTAATATAACTGAGTTTTTGGCTGGCCCAAACCACAAAGCCATGAGTGGGAGAAATAGATAGTGATATAACAAATGTGGACCACTTAAGCCAACAAGGCACCAGTGGTCTAGTGGTAGAATAGTACCCTGCCACGGTACAGACCCGGGTTCGATTCCCGGCTGGTGCATTAAGAGTTGGATGAGCTGTGATGAAGATCACGGTCAGTGTGATGGACGGGTCTATCACTTGCGCCTCATAGGCGAAAAGGATCGTTTCTGAGCTCATCTTTGTTTTTCTTTTCTTTTCTATCTTGTCTTGGTCATCAAACTAGGTCCATTTACTATAAAAGGAACTTATCTTTACATGCTCTAAGACAGCCAGAGAACAAGGATTCCAAAACTGGAGATGGAGAGATCTTTTGTATGAACTAAACTCTTTTCGTTTGGGCAAATAATGGATCCTACTGTATGATTTAATTACTGATTGATTATTGTTATGCGGTTCTTACCTTAATAGCTCAGTGTTGTGTTCATGTTTAACTTTTGATCTCTCTTTCACTCCATCGAATAATTATTTTAAGTCCATTAATCTTTATTTAAAGTTCATTATTATTTGTTTTATATATATATATATATTTATTTATTGCCCACTCAACCCACTAACTAATACATCCTAATAATAACTATTAACCAACCCGCCAACATCTTTTTATTTTTTAATTATTAAATTAGTTCTTAATTATATTAATATTTATAAAATAAAAAATATGGTTTAGCAGGTATGTAAATGCTTGTCAAGTTATTAATTTACTATAAATCGAGAGTGAGTTTGTAAAGAGAGTTTCTTCTAAAAAAGTTTTTAACAAGGACCTTCCCTTGCTTGCTAATTTGTTCGATGGGCTTGGGGGCGGGTGGGGGTTAGCCATGTCTTAGGGTGTTGCTTTCTCTATTCGTCTTTTATTCGGATTGTGCATTTAGTTGCATGTAACTATCGAAAATAGAAATAAACATGGTTAGTGTGAATCAAATCGAGAATTCACATGACATAATCATTTGTCTAAACTAGGTTGTAACAAAGGGATTATAGACAATCGGTTTAAGTGAGAGAGTATGACTCTAGAAAGTACAAACACTTCATGAGATTGCCATATTCTTGTATCTAATACATTGTGGACACCGACACATGAAGACACTAGTCTAACACGTGTCTGAAAGTGTCCAAATAAAATCACATGTGTCTCTAAGCGTGTCCAAGTTATATCTGAACGTTTTTTGAGTCATGTATGTACAATGTCTGAGTAAAAAAATATTTTAAATATGAAATAATTTATAATAATATGGATCTTTAGAAAAGTAGGAAATATTGACACATGAAAATATCTTAAAAGTTCTATATTTCAAAAGGAATTTAGAAAGTATTAAAAATTAGTAATTTGATATCAATAAAAGTATTAAGATATTATCATAAATATTTATTTTTACACCTATATATATGTCGTGTTCATGTTCTGTAAAATTTTGAAATTAGTATGTAGACGTGTCGTGTATCGTGTCATGTCCGTGCCAGTTTTTCTTAGGAACTTAAACTCAACATAAGCAAAATATATATATCTATATATCTATATATATATATTAATTTAAGCAATTCCGATCATTAATTTAATTAAGGTAGAAACGAATTAACAATATCCATGGTCATAACAATATCCACACACGGCCAAACAACGCAAGTTCAATAGCAACCTAACTAGCTCAAGCTCAATGTGGCAATTTATATAACAGCTATAATGCAATAGTAAAGAACCATTTATAACCAGTCTGACTTGTTAGCTTCTATTCCTTTTATTCATCTCACGAACCCATTTGGGTCATTTGGGCCCATTGGGCTCATAACAAAGAGCACCATTGATGACCTGAGCCATATTTTACAAACTTAAAACCACACACACAATGCTAAAATTTCACTTCCAATTTCACCATGACTTTTTTATTATGACAATATGGCTAATACCAATTAACTCAGACGCTTATTTGCATTTTTAATCTATTATGGTATTATTTTTCAGATAATCACAACCCAACACCAAGAAGCTGGCTAAGTCATTCCAAGGAAGGAAAAACACAAATACTACTACTGATTCATTGTGTTCTCAGTCAAAATTTTAAACGTGTCTATATCTTTGGTAATAGAATATCAAATTTGTTTCATATTATTCTTCTATAATAAAGTCGTGAGATATTGTAATTGCTGAAGCACATGCATGCATTTTAATTTTAAACAATTTTATATCAAACAACATATGTAAGAAAAATGTAAAGAACAGTTTCCTTACAGATCGTTCTGCGTAACAAAGGTGATACCCTTGTATTAATATAAAAAAATATATTAAATAATTAGTAGCAAGACAGCACATACAAGGGCTTCTTTCACACGCACACGCCATATTGGTCACTAGTAAAATTGGTTGAAGTTAGAAAATTAACTCCTGCATCGATGTACGAGTAAATATTAAAATGTTTTGGGTGTGGAATTATACATTGAGTATATTTTTAGGTATCATTTCTATTTCTCTTTGATGATGTAATTATAGTATTTGAATAGGAGGGATTTCATTAGGAAACACTTTATTTATCTATTGGGTTTAAAATTGTCTCATGATTTTATCTTTGATATTTGAGAGATTTTCACGTTGAAATTTAGCGTTTTTTTTTATTATTGTTATGCTCAATTTATTTCCGTTATACGGTCCAAACTGATAAATTTATTTTTATTGTCGTTTAAATTTACACTTTAAATTAATTCTTGAACGCAATACGAATGTCAGTTTTGGATTCAAGATAACTATGTATAAAATAATGTATTTGTCAATAAAATTTCAATTAAACCCCAATATTACGACAAGTGTGCTAAAATGCTGAAGTCTCTATTGTTATATTTGGTAGAAAAAGAACTTTTCATTGACTATTGATATTAAATTCATCCCCTCTACGCAGACAATTTAGATAGATGAAGGTTACGTAATCGAATTAAGAATATAAAAAGCGTTGAAGAACCTTTTTTGAGTTTGTCCTAGTTAATTACTTCATAATTGATTTATTCATTCTTTAATTGTTCCTTGTTTTGACTCAGAAAACACTGGCTGACGCTTAACTTCCTTAGATTGTGATTTCCTTTTATTTATGTTAAAATACAAGAATACTACCTAGTATTGATCTGTTATTCTTTTTTCTAAAAAAAAATGGGTAACTTAGAAAAGCCAATATAAGTGATGAATTAAAGAAGCTCCATTCTTTTGGGTGAGTCGAGATTTCAGCACAAAATATTATCATTATTATAAATAAGAATTGAATTCACATTACATAATTAGAAAATAAGGATCCTACTTCATGGTTAAAAGAGTCCCTTCCTACTAATAATAGAAGAAAGAAACTCAAAAGAAAGTTCTCACAATATTATTGTTATAATATGGGGAGATTTTGCTTCGATTAACAATGATAAATATATAATTTTAGGGCCCAAATTCTTTTAAAAAGTTATTCAGACAAGTTAAATGTAACTTTTTCTTCTAATGACATGTTCGGCTTGATTTGGATGTTTTACTTGAAGAGTACGCAAAATTTCTCAAAAATTAGATCCATTGCACAATTTGGCGCACACAGATAATTTTTTTGTATTTGTTTGGTAGATAACGAGCATTCAAACAAAATTACATGGCAGCATGAGCAGAAATGATGGCAAAGAGCTCATCTCCAAGTTGAAGCCAAGATTCAAAAGGAATACCAGCATTGGCGCCATATCTCACTACATGATCATGGTGTTGCGGATGATCATTAGTGATTTCCTTGTAGGCGTCTAGACAATTCATACACTGCGCGCACGATAAATAGTGTCCCGGTCTTTTTGCAAAAATATTTTTTAGATTTTTGTAACTTATCTAGGAACCCATGATTTCGCATGTATTGAGTCCAGCATGTGCTAACATAACACATAATATGAATATTTGCTTACATTTTAATTAAACAATTTAAAAAAAAATTAAAAAATATTTTGTGCCAAATTCGCCAACACGGTTGGCGAATTCCTAATGCATTCGCCAGCACGGTTGGCGAATCCCAACCCTCCCGTGCCACGTCAGCCAAACCGTGGCAGTTTGGGTAATAGTTTGGAAACGAGGATAATTTGGTAAATAATTTGAACATTAAGGACAAAAGAGTAAAAACTCCAGAATTTCGGCCTTGAATGATTATTTCCATATAGTTTTGTTTATTAAAGTTTGATGATGTTTAAATGATCCATGGATGTCCTAAGCATAAACTATGATATGACTTTTTGGGACAAACCAAGAGGTGAATAAACTTGCACTTTTCATCTTTTAGGGTTTCGACCCTTAGGTGTTTTGATTCTTTAGGATTTTGCTTGTTGAGCTTTGATAAGATTCATGTGATCTATGGTTGTTCCAAGTACAAAGTATGACATGAGTTTTGGAAAGAACCAAAGGTGATGGATTTGTGTTTTTTTTCTGATGCATTCGACCCTCTTAGCATGTTGTATTTTTAACATTATTCGACATGATAATGCCATGGAGTATTGTGACTCAAAACTTTTGACTTTTCTTGATGACTAGGGAACTCTTTTAGAATTTTCTTGTTGTGGCACCTCTCAATAAAATGGTCGTGTAGAGAGAAAGCATCATCACATTCTTGAGTTTGTTCGCGTCATGCTTATCTCTTTTGCATGTCCTGAACAAGCTTGGGGTGAAACTACTCTCACTATCTCTCCTTTTGAGCGTCTCTATCACACTGTCATTGGTAAAGAATATTCCCACCGCTAACTTGAGACGGGGAGAAAACCTCATTAAAGTCACCCAAAGTCATCCAATGCCCGATCATGAACAGCTCTAACATTGCCGGAAAATAGAATGATTAGACGGAATATGACTTGCATAGATTTTTTTTTTAGGTTCTCTGTCCGGTATCCAAGGCTCAGCCTTGACTAATCCGGGTCGACCCGAGTCGCGCATTTGGCTATGACGGGTGAGTCTCCCAGTTGGGATAACTGCATGCACAAGGTCTCGAACTTTGGACCTTAATTGCTTAAGCAATATCAAGCCGCTTACCACTTGGACAAACCCCCCCGTTGGTTATGACTTGCATAGATATTACTACATATAGCCATGTATCAGTGCCATTGCCCATCTCAAGTGTAATCGCTTGAGAACACTTGGACAATAAATAGAACTTAACTCGAGAATCAGTCTGAAGCATCCAAATGCTGCCAGATTGACCCACTACCTCCACAACCTCCATTGCCTCATATCCAATTTTCACCCAGAACACCCGTAACTTGGAAAAGCACACGAGTTTCAACAATAATTAAAATTGAAGGATGAAATCTGCGAACCAACTCCTTAATGTGTCTACGAGCATCCTTATTGAACGCCCCCCTCACATTCCACGATGTAATGCTTATATCCTTAAAAATTATAAAAAAGAATAGAGAGAAGGTAAGAACCGCCCACAACCTACGTTGTGGCAGTGAGTCTCGTACCCTTGGTCTGGTTAGAGCCATCTGTTGTCTTCCTCAGTTCATTGTCCTTGAACTTGAGTCTCAACAGATTCTTCAAACACATAATCAGGCACTCTAAAAGGCGTCACATGCAAGGACGACGACCAAAGAATTTTTTGTATAGACACAAATTTAACGTGTTATATTTAGATATATTCATAATAAATTCGATAACTCACATGACACAAGTGAATATAGTTTGAATAAAGATTTAAATATATTTTTAGTCTCTCAAATTTTAAATTTTGTGTTTACCCCTTAAACTTTTTGGCTAAAAATCATCCCTCATAATTTTTTTTGTAAGGTTAGTCCCTACAGCCATGTTAAATCGTTAACAGCTGATGTAACAATTAACTTGACCACGTGGATAAATTGAGATAGAGGGGGGAGGAGAGAAGCATGTGAGGGCCCGTCGGCAGCTCAAAGAGCTATAGCGAAGAAGAAGAAGACGACGACAACAAGTGTACGCTGAGAGCAGTACGTGAGTAAGCAAAGAAAATAATTGTTGGGTTAATTATGTCACATGCATGGCACGTGACTTGCCACGTGGTCAAGTTAACTGACATGTAGTCAACTACCACGTGGTTAAGTTAACGGCTTCACATGACGACAACGACTAAAACCTTACAAAAAAGATTACGACGGACGACTTTTAGCAAAGAAAACTACGAGAAATAAAACACAAAATTTAAAATATATGAGGAACTAAAAACATATTTAACTCTTAAATAGAAATGGTGAAATGCACTTTATTTATAAATGCATTTAAATATGAGATTAAAATTGAGATCTCTATGCAAAAGTCCACAACACATGCTGAAATAGTGACATAGGACCAAGGTTTGGATAAGCGGATATTATCAGAACGATTTTTATAGTTAAATACAACATTATCAATATATATATGTATATATAAGACAATAAAACATGACAAGAACAAAAGAAATTGATATATGGTCATAAAAAAAACTAAGTTGGACAATACTTTAAGATGAAAAATTACCGGCCTTGAAAGTTTAGAGAGTTTCTTATGAGTATATATATATATATATATATATATATATGATACTTTGTTGTTTGATGCTCCTACCAATGTGAGGTGAAATGATCTTTTGAAAGGTTTTGTGATTTTTGTTTCATTTTTCTTTTGGGTCTCTTTAATTGGATTCAAGTATAATTTTCTTTCTTCTAAAATAAAAATATGAAATTTGTCTTGGGTTTCTCCTAGAGTTTTTTAATGAGCCTTTATTATTGTTAAGTTTTAGCGGGGGTGGGAGTGAGGGTTTTCCCTGTTGTATTTTTTTATCATTTTGGATATAATTAATACAAGAAGTCGCACTACTTATCTCAAATAACCTTTAAGATGAAAAATGATATATATATATATATATATATATATATATATATATATATACCTATTTAATTTAGAATATCGTGTCAATTCACATTTAATCTATTATAAGATAATATTTCATTAAGGTGTACGCTTTATTCAAATTCCATCTAACTTGATATAAGATGTGAAACAAAACGGTCACACAGCAAATGAGTTCATCTAACATAACTCTGACATAAAATGACATTTTAAAAGTAGTAAATCTTCCTAAATTTTAAAGCTAATTTAATGCTCCTTAAATGTACAAAGTTTTTTAAAAAAACTATGTAAGCACAAATTTAATATATCATATTTAAACACACATAATAAAAAAGAATTGTTACCTTTGTTGTGAATTCATTAAATATTTTCGAATCTCATTGTATAAGACACATTTTTAGTGTATACACTACAAAAATAATGTGTCATTTATCCGAAGTTCCATATTCCCACAGCCATAGCAGCAGAAGGGTAGGCTGTGGCAGGTCCAAGTCTCCCGAGTCAACGTTGTCATCCTTGACATCTCCAAATCCTCTTATTACATGATGACACAATCACAAGCCCCCAATGCTGCCACCTTAGGCATTATGTGGTCCACACTAATAATATGATTTGTGGAGCCGACATGCCTGACAAATGAATTTAAAAATCTATGCGTATAATTTTATGGAATAAATATTATTGGTTAAAGTAGGTAGATTAATATAAAAGTTAATTTATTAAGTTTTTTAAAAAAAATTTATGAATTGTGTTATTTATATTCTCTATTATGAATATGTAGTCTAACGCATTAAAAAAAATTAATGTCCAATTTGATTTTTAAATTTTATATGCTTGTCATCTTAAAAAAAATAACATGTTAATTTTTAAACTGAAAAATCATTAAAGTTTGTTAGTCATTTTTAGAGACTAATGAATCTTTCTTTTCGTCATATTCAAAGACGAAAAAATTAGTAAGTTTAACGATTAAGTTTTAGAATTAACAAGGTTTTTTTTTAATCCAAAGGCTAATTTTTTTTTAAGAGGATCCAAAGACTAAGTTGAATAAACTTTTTATAAGGATAAAGATGGACATTAAAACAAAAAATAATTGTAGGTTCTATCACAAAATAACATTCGCTCTATCCGTGTAGTTTTATCTCGAACCCCAAATTAGGCCGCAAAAAAAATTAAAATTAAAAACTTAAATGAGTATTTTTATTAATTAAAAGTTCCTACTTTTAATTCTTTAAGAAGTGCCTTACTAAAACCGAAAAAATATATACATGAGTTCACCTTTTACTCTAATTTTTTTTTAATCTAAATAATCAATTTTAAATATAAAAAGCTTGAGACTTGCCCAAGTGACAACAACATCCCCAGCCCTCACATCCTCAGTCCTCACCTCTCCCACCTCCTCTCCATCTAGCTATCATCCAAAAGTTCATTTTTTCTAATCATCTTCCAAGCTGCTTCTGCTTCTTATTCTTCGTATTCTTTGTTCTCCAACTGAGTTTGCCAAGTTCTGTTTCTTGTTTTGGACCTTCCCACTTTTCTATTATCCACACATGGTTATATCAAAACGTGGCCACAGATTCTTCCAAGTTCCGTGGCCAACTTCTCCCTCTCTCTCTCTCCCTCTTTATCTTAAACAGAAATTCCATCGCACTTGCACTTTGTTGTATGCCCTTGTGAATACCCCAAACTAACCCTCACCAAGAAGGCAAGCACACACATGTGCCTTGTATTCCATCAAAACTATTAGGCCTTAAAAAAGGGTAGGGACAGGAAACACATATCACTTTCCTCGTAAAATCATTATCCCTTTTATTCCCCCCCTTCCCTTGTCTAGTCTAGTCAAATCTTGCACCCTCCACTTCCTCTCTGTCTTTGTATAATTTCAAGTTTTTGAAAGAGAATAGGAATATAGAGATAACTACAAAAGGAGGTTCATTGTGCACATGACTCCCACTTGATGAAGTCTCTGAGGCCAGTTGAGATACGTGCTCCAGTTAAAAAGATTATTCTCAAGATTTAAACTCGCGATTTTCAAGTCATAGAAAGATAGCAAAAGAGCGTGGCGTAAGTGCACAAGACTCGCACCTAATAAGGTTTGGGGCTCTAGTCAAATTATTCTTAGGACTTAAACTCGTGATTTTCAAGTCACAAGATAAAAAATTAGCAACATAGCTTGGTACAAGTGCACAAGATTCTCACTTGATAAGATCCCATCTAAGGTTGTTATCCGGAGTTAAACTTCACAAGATTAAAATGTTAACAGTAAAGCATAAGGTTCTTACCTGGTAGGGTCTAAGCGAATAGAGACATGTGTGGCACAATTTTCCTATTAGAAATAAATAGAGTGATTAAGATTTGAACACTTTTGGATGTGAAAGCTCACACTATTAAGAAAGAAGATAAAATCAAAAAAGAAAAGGATTATCAAATGGTTGCTAATGACTATGAAGGCTTGGAAAGGTGTGGGGTGGTGGTGGTTGAGAGGATAGGTAGGAGGATAATGCACAGTACTATTTGTTACACAAGGCTTTTCTGGCTCTTCATTGGGGTGTTCTCCCACGTATACCATGAGGAAAAAGCTTCGGATTTAGGATTCTATTCTATTCTATAATATAATATACCGTAATAGTAAACTAATATTATTCCCTTCTTCCTTTAATTTATTATTACTATTTTTTTTCCTTATTTGTACCTTTTTTTTTCTGCACAAAAAGTTGCAGTTGCAAATTATTATTAGTGTTTGGAAGTTTAGGCGGTGGTTTTTGTTAGTTAAGGATCAAACATGTATTCCAAGAAAGAAAGCATGGAGGATCATCTTCGATACATGGAAACTGACCCTACTGGTAGATATGGCAGGGTAAGTTCTAAACTTCTAATCCTTTTTATTTTCTTTATTTGATTTGTTGTGGCATTTTTTTTAGTTCATTTGAATTTGGATTACTTTGTGTTAATTGAAGGGCAAAAGAAAAGCTTATTATTTTTTGGTGTCATACTATGATGGGGTGTTTTGTGTTAGAAGGGGGAAACAAATGTAATTTTGTCTATGGGATACTGTGTCATTAGATTTAAGTGAAATCATATAGGTAGTTGGAATTTGCGAGGAAGAACTGATTCTGGAAATTACATGGTTGTAATCAAAATGCAAATTGATTTAGACATGTTGTTTCCTCATGATTTATCTTTTCTTCTGTACTTTTTGAGCTTGTCTGCTCAAATTGGGGGGGGGGGGGGGTTATGGTTCATGCCTATTATGTTCCAAGCAAAGTTATATGGGGTTGAAACTTTTGTTACTTTGGACTATGGAGCAATATGCTTGATGCTGGAGTGTTTTTAGCAAATCAAATTTGCATGTAAATGGCAACATTTATTGAGTGCTTTTACTATTTATGTTATGATTGAGAGTGAATCAACATGGCTTCATGCTTAGTGATATGTTAAGAGTTCAGCCCTTAAGGGGTCACAATTCAGATAAACTTTCATGATATGTTAATGCATTGACGTGAGACTAGTAAGGTAGTGTTTGATTTTATCTTAGGACAGAGGAGACAAAAACATTGAGGACAGAAATATGTTTGGAGAAGGGGACAGAGACAAAAAACCTAAAATTTTCCCCGTCTCAAGACATTGAAGATATGTCTCTACTGTCCCATTGTCTCCGTCGTTTTTGCCCTAGGACTTGAACCAAATGCTACCTAAGAAATATCCATGGGTCGGAGCTTGCTTATCCGTTTTCAGCATATTTGTGGTACTTAGGAAAGTATTCTTGTGTGTATTCAGTATTCAAAGGATTGTGTTTGAATGTGTGACAGTGCAGGCTTCTCTTGATAAATTGGATTTCACCAGCAGATAAAAACTGCTTAAATTACTAGTATTTTTAGTATCAATCTTTTTTTTCCTGAAGCAAACAAATTAATGAAAGAAAATGGATCTAGACCATGGATTTGTAGAATTTTTTAGATGGAAACCATTAATGGCTTGTCCAGGTTCTGCATTAATAATTTATGTCCCTTATATCTTCTAGGAGATTTTGCTGCATTTGGTCTGAAAATGTTTGTTGATCACCAACTTTCCTCACCATGGGTTAAGAATTGCAGAAGATGATATGCATTTTAACCAAAAATGTGGATAAGTGTAACTTTGATTACTAAATACTTCAAGTCTTCTTTTCTTCGTATTTGAAAGATTTGAAAAAGCAGTGCTCTCATGCCTAAATTGCTCTGAAGCTAAATATGTTGGTTATGTGAATTATATTGGCAACAATTGCTTTTTTAATGTCAACTATTTTGAGTTGCATTTCAAACTTTTAAAGGGGCTAGTTTTCTATTAATTCCTTCTTTTTGAGTCCATGGAAAACCAGGAAGTCATTACTACAAAGTTGACTTCATGTGACAAAAAGTTATGTATTCTATGTGATTAGGTTGAAGAAATTCTTGGAAAAGGGGCAATGAAGACGGTGTACAAAGCAATCGATGCAGTCCTTGGAATAGAGGTGGCGTGGAACCAGGTCAAACTCAACGAGGCGCTTCGCACGCCGGACGACTTGGAGAGGCTCTACTTAGAGGTTCATCTCCTCAGTACCCTCAAGCACGAATCGATCATGCGGTTCTACACCTCTTGGATCGATGTCGAAAACAAGACCTTCAACTTCATTACTGAAATGTTCACATCAGGGACACTCAGAGAGTATGTTGTTCCTAAGAAATGAGCTTGCAACATCTTTATTGCTCAGAATATATATAATGAACATTATAGACAGTCCATTATTCTGATTCGATCTATGTTACTTGTACATGGAATATTATTGAGTAGACATTCAAATTTGTCTCTAAGGTTGGCAGCATCGGTCAAGTTCGTTCCCAAGCTAAGGAAAATACCAAATTTGTCCCTAAGATTGCCAAAAGTTGATCAAATTAGTCCTTGAGAGTGACTAGCTTGAATGACGCTGAAAGACTAATTTGATCGACTTTGGCAACCTCAAGGACGAATTTGGTATTTTCCTTAGCTGATGTTGCCAACCTCAGGGACAAATTTAAAGGTTTACTCCAACATTATCATTAAATTCTATTTGATAGGAATATGGAACTTCATGGCATGCTCATACGGCAATGCTAGATTACCTTTTTCACCTTTATATGATATGTGTGCACAATTAATATGATTGACCTTTGAAACACTACTAAAAGAAATTTACAGAAGAATTTGTGGCTCTTATCTATGCTTTCTTTCACTAGTGAGCATTATTCCATCTCAAATTCAGATGGAAACTTGTCAAATGGGATCTTTTTTTTATGCAACTGATGCTATCAGAAGTTTTAACCATTTTGTACTAAGATCAGTCGAATATGGTGACAGTTATTCAAGGATGAAATGTATATTGCACCTCTTGTTTGTGGTGTTCTTAATGAAATAATTGTCAAGTTTCTGGCATGTGCAGATACAGGAAGAAATATAAACAGGTCGGCATACAAGCGATAAAGAATTGGGCTCGCCAGATCTTACAGGGCCTAGTGTATCTACATGAACACGATCCTCCGGTAATCCATAGGGACCTCAAATGTGACAACATATTCGTCAATGGCCATCTTGGACAAGTGAAAATCGGCGACCTGGGTCTAGCAGCAATTCTGCGTGGCTCGCAGCCAGCCCACAGTGTTATAGGTACTTTGTTTTTCCGCCAATGAGGGTGAGCCCTAACGCAACAGTGAGGTTGCTACCTTGTGATCTCCAGATCACAGGCTCAAATCCCGGAAGCAAACTCTCGGCTTCCAGGGGGTAAAGGATGCATGCATCTATCCTTTCTAGAGCCCTCCAAGTGGGAGGCTCGTGCACTGGGCAGGGCTGCCCTTTTATGAGTGTTGCGAGCATTGAGCTAATCTAACTATTGTGCATAAAATTTCTCCTTTTGTGCCAGGCACCCCGGAGTTCATGGCACCAGAATTGTACGAAGAAGAATACAATGAACTTGTTGATGTTTACTCATTCGGCATGTGTGTTCTGGAGATGCTTACGTCTGACTATCCTTATAGCGAATGTGCCAACCCTGCACAGATATACAAGAAAGTTACATCGGTAACTTCGGACCCTAGTTTGAAGATTAAAGGAAATCACTAAAACTGGGATTTTATTTATTATATGCAACCCCCTTTTTTTTTTGTGTTCAGGGGAAGTTGCCAGCATCATTTTTCCGGCTTGAGAACACGGAAGCGCGGAGATTTATTGGCAAATGCCTAATAACTGCATCAAAGAGGCCTTCTGCCAAGGAATTGTTGCGCGAACCATTTCTTGTGTCTGATGACGAATCGTCGATGACCAAGATTGGAATTCAGAAGCCATTTTTAAATTACAACGAGATGGAAAAACTTCAATCAAGCCACGATTCGCCTAGAACCGAGATGTCAATAACTGGGAAGCTGAACTCCGAAGATGACACTATCTTTCTCAAAGTGCAAATTTCTGATAAGGATGATGGTATCTAATATTTCCTTGTTGCTCAAATGTCCTCAAAAATCTGTTTAAATATATGCCTCTCGCAAATAGTATTTACTTTTCTTCACTAAGTGACTTTTGTACTTTGATTGGCTAAAGAGATTATAGATACTGCAATGAACTTTATCCCCGTGGTTCACTGACAGTGGAAGCATTTCTTTTCTTTCTGCAGGTTCCGGTAGGAACATATATTTTCCCTTTGACATTTTGAGCGACACCCCTATCGATGTTGCGACGGAGATGGTGAGAGAATTGGAGATCACAGATTGGGAGCCTTCTGAGATCGCGAATATGATTGAAGGAGAGATATCTCTGTTGATGCCAAGTGGCAGGAGAAGTAACTGCTCTGACACCTGCCATACGTTCACTTATCAGGACGACGACGATGAAGGACCTCTCCGTCATTTCCGATCCGGCTCTTCTTGTTCCTCGTCGCAAGAATCGATATCCGGTTCAGTCAATAAGGCGGCTGATGAAATATCAAATGGATATTACTGGCTCCATGGTATGCCTTCTTAATTTGTCCCTAACAAAATTCATTATAGCAATCGCGTACAACGCCGCTTGCTTAATCGAAATTCACACTTATTTATACTGTATCTCCGCCAATATTTCAGCGTAATTTCTTCCGCATGAATTTGTAAGGAATTTGGCGTGAAATTTAATGTTGGCAGATGATGTGCACGATGATGCCAGCTCGCGGTGCTCTTCGCAAGGGACATATTCCAACTTGAATTTTTGCTCTCTGGACGACATGGAGTACAATGCTGCTACAAGAAAAGATAAGCATCGCATCATAAAGAGCCACAAGTGTACCAGGTTTTCACCCATGGAAGACCTATTCGCTGGACCGCACGCACCTTCCACAGGTAAAAACAAGAGAATGACAGACAATAGGAAACTAACAAGGAACATTTCGCTGATTGACATGAGGAGCCAGTTACTCCACCGGCAACTCATCGAGGAGGTAAACAAGAGACGGTTATTCAAGACCGTTGGATCCGTGGAAAATGTTGGATTTCAAGCACCTTGTGAGATTTCCAGCACAAGGTCACAGCCATGCGTGAAATCCACAAGGAGTGGCAGGGAAGAAAAAGTAAGAGCTAAAAGGAATTAAAAAATGGACGTTATTGGCTTAGACTTTCAAGGAATGATTGGCATGATTTGAAGGAAAAGTTCAAAATCAAGGTTTGCCACTGAGTTCTTCAGACACTTGTATCAATACTTTATTAGTTGGTTCAAATGAGACTGTAAATTACATGAATATAAGTGTGTTGGACAGAGAAAAAAAATACTTTTTGAAATAATGAGAATCAAACTCACGTCATTTTGGGATATTAGCTTGTTTTTTTATTAATAGTGTCAATTATCTTTCTTCTTTTTTGATGTAGAAATACTCATTTCATTAAGAGGTAGATAAGTCAATAAAATTTAAGCATAAGATGGTCAATTTGGGTGGGATATTAGTTTGTTTTTTTTTACTAATTATGTCAATTATCTTCTTCTTCTTATTTTTTACGTGAAAATGCTCATTTTATTAAGAGATAGATAAGTCATTACAATCCAAATGGATAAGAGGGTCAATTTGGATGGTATAGTCCTCAATCCAAACTCCCCAAAATGAGAAGCTAACTTGGCTAAACTATGAGCAACTTGATTCCCCCTTCTCTCGCCGTGAATGAAAGGTCAAGAAACACTGGTGTTCACATTTGTTTTCCTTACCAAAAAAAGAAATTTCTCTAATTGGTCCTTGAACATTCTAAACATTGTCTTCGTTAATCCTTTTGTATGAAATGTTTAGAGACTAAAGAGTGTAACATTTGAAATGTTTAGGAACTAATTGAAGTATTTAGAAACTAATTGGGGACCCCTTCTTTTTCATATATTTTTTTATGGAGAACAATGTAAGAGCCGATGAAAAGAGCAACAAGCACTTCGACAAGCTTGGATAGCACGCACAAGTTTCAAACAATTGGACTGCAAATTCTTCCTCACCAGTAAAATATCATGAAATAACTTGTAAAACTCTAATACATGCAATAATTTTCTCTCTTTTTTTCCCTTTTGGGTCGTGAAATCCTATAAAAAAAAAACATTGTTCCTTTTTGTCAAGATGTAATAATTATCTCAACTTACAAAGAAGTAAAAGGAATGTAACGACTAACTTAGTTCTAAATATCTTTTAGACTTTCGTTGGTCCTTGTTTTTTAATTAAAAAAATGACACCATGTCAATTTTTTAATAATTGCATAGAGAGTTATTTATTTTTATTTTTTTAATGAGAGTCACGTTATCAAAATGTTTTCTTTTTTCCTATCCTAATGAGAAAAAAAGAGAAAAAAAAAATACCCTAATTAGACAAACATAGAAAAAAATACCCTAATTAGACGAACCGTCGTTGAGTATGGACAGCAACAACAACATCAAGAACTTCAATGAGCTCCCGCCAAGCAATCTTTTTGAGGCTTTCCGTCAAACACCTCGCGCCCCTCAGCTTCGTTTCCAAGCTATGGCACTCTCTCATCTCCGATCCCGACTTCGCCAAATCGCATCTCCAACTCTCTCCCGCGCCGCCCAACCACAGATGCCTCTTCATCCATTATTACCAGGCACGAATCGCTGACCTAGACACTCTATTTCATGGTGGTGCTCGTCGTCGTCGCGCTCCCTCTTAAGACGAAACCACCCAGCAAATTTCTTGATAGATTTCTTGTTTTAGGATCATGTATTGGCTGGCTTTCTTTCACATTTGTTCATCATATGGAACCCCTTTACCGGATCCCTTAAACCAATCCCATATTATGATTACATTGTCCGAAATGCTGGTCCTTCTGGTAGGAATAGATTTCACCTTGTTAGGAGTATGGTTCTGTTTGGCTTCGGGTATGACGCGTCAAAAGATGAAATAGTTTCGAGTTTGCCCCTTCCCAACAATCTCCAACATCGGCATAGGGAGCCTGGATTGTTCTTTAAAGGGGACGCTTACCCTTGTCATACTATTCTTGTCTTTGATCCGGCCGAAAGGAGTTTTTCAGAGATACCTGTGCCGATTCAAGAGGTGAATCTGATGATGCCCCCGCCACTCCCATCTCATGGGAGCTTGCCTAGCCTTGCATTTAACTATCGACTATTGCAAATCTACGGTATTGTTGATGAAAGAATATAAAGTGCAGTCATCTTGGACTTCGGACGAGTTTTCTTCTAGAATAGAATGCCTCTATGCTTATCCAATGGTGGCGATATTATTGGATTTGATATCAGAAGGCAGTTAGTTCTTCTCGAAATGTAATGTCAGAGGAGAGCTACTTGAGTCTTACAAACATACATAGTTATGATCTCCTTTTCTACAATGAGTACAAGTATGCTGTATATACAGGGAGTCTGTTGTCACTTCCCTATGACTCCGAGGATGAGAAGAAGAACAAAGGTATGTGATTGTTCTCTCTTTCTCTCATGCTTTGCGCCATTGTTTTTGTACACTACTTTGTGCCATTTTATTCCTTTTTAATTTTGTTTGTGCTATGATGGATTGAGAAAGTAATATGCATGGTGCATTATGCATGAAGTTGTAACCAAAGACGAGTTTTGATGGTGAGTTTGAATGGCCCATTACATAAGAAAATGGGTCATTTTTAGACCTAAATGAATCTTGTTTTGTCGTTAGGTTTTTGACTTCCATAGTTTTCAGAGTTTAGGTCGTTTAGAATCTATAATGACTTTTACCATAAGTTGATCTTTTCTGCAGGCCGTCAAGTTCACCAAGAATGTTTTGGACAACTTGATATTGTCACAGACCAGAATCACAATGAGGAACAAGGGAAGAGAATCAAGAGAGCACCAACATGAACATGTAATTGTAACTAAAATGTTGGAATGGTGAATTGAGCGGGAACAAGCATCTAGAAACTTTAGTTTTTGTTTTGTTTTTGAGTTTGCTTTAGGGTATGATTTTCCTTCCTAATATGAATGGTAAAAACTCAAGAACGTTTGGATAGCTAGGATGGAGTTTAGTCACTTATTACATTCAATATCTTATGTGAATTATATCTAATATTAATAGTTTTTAGACTATCTGCTTAATTTCCTTCTCCCATGTATGTGCTATTGTGCTTGTAATTTTTCATTTGTTTCCATTTTTTTATGTTTTATCTCTCTACAATTTTTCTTTTGCAGCATTAGGTTATATTATTGTTTTTTGAATACTAGCCCCTCGATTTTAATGATTCTCTTAATTGTTTTTTCTTCTGTGTATTGACGATTGCTAGTAACTTTGCAATAAATGGAGTAGCGTGTACATGGAATATCACACTTCACTGAGTATCACACCTCAGTATGAGATTTAACATGTGAACTCCACTTTTTGTATTGTCAATTTGGATATTCTTGCTACAATATTCTTGATTTGATTTGTAAATGTAATGACCTAATTCAGGCCATAGTTTGTCACTGTAGTTTGATCTAATTTTCTATTTGCCAGTCTCTGCAGTCAAGGATTTATTATTGAGTATTTAAGGTTCCAACTTCTACACATAATGCACAAAAATGTAACTTTCTTGCATGTAAGCTTTTGCTGTTTCCCGGATTGTAGTACATATTAATGATTGTGACCTGTTTATGTATTCTTCTTACTTTTACTCTCCTAAGGGTGGGGAGGACATGTTACTGTTCATTAGTCTTTTCCTTTCTAATACTTGTTTGCTATTAAATTGTTGGTTCATTATTCTTACTTTAAAGCTTGGATTAGAAGCTAGGTTCTGCTCTCCTTTGAGAGGTAAAGGTGTCGTTATTCCGAGAAAGTAACTTGTGCAGCTGTTTTTTTTCCCAATTTGTTCATATTCATCAGACATAGAGGTGCCAGTTTGGAGTGTCTTTTGTTTTGTTTTTGCCTCATGTTCTTCTTGAAGAACTGAGAAGGGCCAATAAAGTGTAGACCAGAGATACAAGTTCTTAGTTAAAAGGTTTATGATAAAACAACTGTCATGTAACATTACATAATGGTTAGGACTTTAGGCATCTTTTACCTGTAGGCCTACCTTACTCCCTAGCTGAACCAAATTGTATTTTTAAATACATGTTTAGATTTACAACAAAAATATTTCTAAACTATTGAGAGTCACGTTATTGCACAATGTTACATATTATTATTGGCAATATGTTAAGAGTCATGTAATTATGTCAATGTGTTGTACTGTTACTGTTAATTTCATTTACCAATGAACAAGGTGGGTTTGTAGAGAGAAGACAGTGATTGAAGAAGCAATAGATGTTTCATGAAGGCTCTCTGGCACAACTAGATGATTTCGTCTATTGCAGTTATCTTGACTTTTAGCAGTGTGTGTTTGGTTTGTTGGGGTTACAGTTGGGGTATTTGAGGTTGCCTGTTAAAATCGTTATTGTTCATAGAGCTTGTGGACACATATGTTGTGGTAGGTTGATAAGTGCATGGAGTTTTTAATATCCTTCCCGCAACAGCCCAACCCCCTAAAATCCTTGCCTACATTTTTAATATCTTTCTCATGAATTTGAAAAGAATTCCTCATGAAAGTTTACTTCATTTCACAATAATCATATATTGAGAGAGGGAAAAATGTTGGTCTAACTAATTCTAAGTCTCTAACCTGACAAACTACTATTTCAGATGATGTGAGGAGCCAATTACTTCTCAGGCAATTTGACGAGGAGGTAAACAAGAGACGGTTATTCAAGACAGTTAGATCCGTGGAAAATATTGGATTTCAAACACCTTGTGAGGTTTCAAGAAAAAAAGTCACAGCTGGTTTGTGGTGCTTTAGATGTGAACTCCTCTAGGAGTGGCAAGGAAGCAAAAATAAGAGCTAAAAGGAATTAGAAAAATCATGTCTTGAGTCTTGATCATTGAAACAAAAGTGAAAAATATGCTTAACCTTCAATGTCATGTGCTAGAGAAACTGCACAAGTTAGTGTGCATTGGGGTTATCGGACTTTCCAAGGAATGATTGGCATGATTTGAAGGTCATTTTCAAGGTTGGCCACTTAGTTATTAAAACAATTGTGTCATTACTTTATTAGGGTTTTTGGCTCAAATGAGTGTAAATACATGTACATAAGTGTGTTGGAGATGAAGCATGTCTTCCAAAGTAAGCTGGACTAGCATGCAACAGGGATACCAACATTAAAGTTTTATGATGATTGTGGTTTGTTTTACTAGCTGATTCCTCATTTTATACCATACATACCAATATGCATGCTTTTGAATATGATTACAATGTGCTATTTATTGTTAGCAATGAAGGGTTATGTAGCTAATAAAACTCTCCTAAGTCAGCACCACAATGCTTATGTGGAATTCGTTTATGGTTTCATGCATTTTCTTCATAGCAATCCATTATTGATGTATTGGAAGTGATAGCTGCTAAATCTGGCTGAGCATCCAAGCAAGAACTCAGGGTGTTCACACGTGCCTGGTTTTCCTTGGTAGAGTTAGCCACATTTTCAGGTGGCACTAAAAACCTATCAATATATTCAATCCAAAATAGCATCCGAAGTTTTGGCCATTTTGGTATGTTCCAAGGATTTATTTACTGATGGTAAATTGAGATTCATAATCATGGACCACAAGTATTGCTAATGAATCCTTATCATGAGATGCAGCATGCCCTTTATTTTCTTAGGCTATAATTGTGGCTGTGCATATTTTTTAAATAAATTATTGTAATGCAACCCTTGATCATGAAGCCTAGCCAATGTTGGGTCTACGTTAAATGATACTGTTTTTAAAAAGAGTCAGTTCTTACAAGTGGAAGTAATTTTTATTGTGAACAAATTTTTGTTGGAAGGGTTGGGAGGTAGCAGCATATTTTTCTATGCAGCTAGTAATAATGAACTATAAACTGAGGTGGATTCTGAGACTTATCTAGAATCTGCTCTTTCTGTCTCTACTAGATTTTTGAAAGAAACATGACCTGAAATGTTTCTGTATGAAAATAGACTAATCAACTTTAACCAAGAAAAAGAATGAAAAGAAAATAAAATTAAAGAGACTGATCTAGTGGACTTTGTTTCCATGAGTCTCAGGTGGTCCTTCCCCCTTCCCTTTGATTACTTCTACCAGCCTGTTTGTGATGATCTTGTGGTCCTCTTTATGTGCTGAAACTTTTATTTCCTTTTTCCTTTTACTTGATCACTTTGAAATTTTCATAACATTTTTGTTTGACACAAGCAATTGCTCCAGGTTTTAAGTGTTCTACTGTTCTCTTCATTGACACTGATTTTGATGGCAATGCTTGTGAGTTCATACAATGAATTTGAACAGCATTTTGTAAAATGCATTTTCAGGACATCCCAAAAAGGGTACTAATTTCAACCTATTTATTTTTGGGTACAAAACTATTAACTTATTTGTTACCCTAAACATAAAAATTGAAATTTATAGATTCATTTTCAATTGCAGGCTCTAATTCCATGCTCAATTCCATACACCAAATGGACTGTAAGTAATTTTGTCGGATTTTTAGTATGTAAATTATATTGGTAACAATAACTTTCTCTGATCTATAAACATTTGCAAATAGCTTCATGTACTATGATGTGCCTATTTTGGCATCTTTATGGTAATTGAAGATGATTGTCGATCAATTTGTGATGAATAAACTGTAGGTTCCTCATGTTCATCATATAAATGCAAGTACTGCAGAGTCATCCTTATCTTACTGCTTCCAACTTCAAATAGTCTTCAATGTTAGCTTCATGCTCGCATTTTTATCCAGCATTACAAATAGTATATTTAATTTTGGTTCTCAAACCAAGAAGAGAGGAAGGAAAGGGAGGAAAGGGTTGTAATTCATATAAAAGAAATGAGACCAATTGAGTTTGCCTAAGCTAGTAAAAAATAAATACTATGTTACTTGTGTGGGAGCAACTTGTCTTGACTATTGAGGGAAATATCTTTGCTAAAAAGGTTGACTACAAAAGATTTATGCCACTACCAATCTCAATAATTGACAGTTTTTTGGGAAGGCCTAGGGGGTTACCACATATTCACATTTTCTCAAATTTGAGGATTATTGGTAGTTGTAGCTACAGAAGAGATGTATGAGTACTTTTTCATTGAATATGTTTACTGTTGACCTGCAATGCAAACATTATTTCAACATAGTCTAGTCCCTTCACTCTGTCCACCAAAGATCTTGTTGATTCATGACTATCTGCATGATTGCTTGCGAGTAAAACTGTATTTTAGTCCCTGAAACAATCAGGTATTAACAAATTAGTCTTTCAAAGAAAAATCGCAGGCACATTAGTTCGCACTTCCTATAAGAGGGAAATATGTCTTCAAAACTAACAATTGCTATAGGGACTAACATGTCTGTGGTTCTTCTTTAACGGACTAATCTATTTTATACCCGATTTTTTTCAGGGATTATAATGTAATTTTACTCTAAAATATCAATATGCTAATGCTTGCATGGCTTACTTGCTTTGACAAGCTACCCCTTGATCTTTATTTGTGTCCAAGTTTGATGTTTTGTCGGATGACAAACAATTGAAAAATTGAGTCACAAATTTCCCCTTTAATGAGAAAAAATGGAACAATTTTGGTAAAACTAGTAATTAGAATATCTATTTCTTTGATTGTTAAATTTTTCCTGCTGAAGGAAATTCAAAGTTAGTTTTTCGCCTTTTTTGCTTTAATGGAGTTCTTGTGTCCTTGGTTGCAGCTAAGAATATAAAACACTTAACCATCAAACACTGAATTTAATCAGCTAGAGAATGGATTATAAACAGGATTATCCATTTCATAGCCTAATTCTGAAGGAAGTGAGCATATAACCTATTCTTTATGGCGAATTTCATGTTACTACTGCATCTTTTTGTGAATTGTGATAGATTGATTGCATAAAAAGAGAGTTCAAAACAGAAATTGATCTGGAGAGGTGGTACTTTTAAGACTATACATATGCATTGGATAATCTAAGATCTTTACAATTTGAGTTGAGCCATGTCAAACCAAATTTGCTCAAATGCTTTCACAATAAGATCATGGTATTCACTTGAATTCAGTGAGAGATAGCAGGCAAGTAGGTTCTCTAAATCCTTTGATGCCCGGATATTGTTCTCCATGATCATCTCCACCATTGACTCCCTGAAGTCCTTCTGCGGGTCAACCGAGGACTTAACAACCGCAAACCCCTCCGGAATACCTGCATTTTTGGAGGCCTTGCATGCGCTGGATGACACACTCCTCCTTGCATAGGCTTGAGCTTTCCGGCTCGCAAGTTTCGGAGAATTGACTCTGAGCTTTATACCTGCAGAGTTAGCAGAGGATTTTCGAGCTATGGGACTGGTTTTTCGCTCTTTTCGAACTCTACTTCTATCCTCATTGCTAATTTTTGCAGGCTGAGAGCGACGATGATGAGCATGTTCCTCATCCAACTTAGTTGAACGCCTCAACTCCACGGCTTCAATGACCTTATCATCAAACCTCACTGGCTTTGTCAATATCGGAGCAAGGCCTAACTGCGAAATCGCCTCAAACCCATCTAGATTTTTGGCTGCTTTACCGGCAAAGGACTCGCTGTTCATGTCAATTATGATGTCATTAGTTGAAGAGCTAACTCTACAAACAGCAAACTCATCATCATCACACTCAGACTCAGACGAGACAAATCCATCGAATTTTGACTCAGGAGAACTCTCAAAGTATTCTGTAGACTCGACATGATTCGGCTTTGGATTAGGATTAAGATTAGTCCAGTTATTTGTGGAATGAAAGCTCCAAGTTTCTAACACAGGAGAGGACACAAGCGTGGGAGGAGAAGGCTTGTAAATGGTTTTTCTCTTACCCCTTCTCCTTGATGATGATGACCTTCTTGGTGAATCAGTGAAAAGGGTATCTGGGTGTTTTGTGTAGATTGGAGAGTTGTAGTACTTACCAGCGCTGTTTGGTTCAATGGAGAAACAATGAGAGTAGTTTGAATGAGACCTTTGTGATGTTGTTGTTGATGAAGGTGAGGTTGCTTTTGCTTTGTTCTTTTTCTTCTTCACAACATGATTAGAGCCATTTCTCTTCTTTGAACTGCTCATATTATCTCTGAGCTTGTAAAACCAAGCATTTGGTATCATATCTGATAATTTGAACCTGTTGTTACCCATCAAAGAGATATGTGCCTCTCTCAAGCGCAGCAAACTTGCTCTCTCTCTGTGTTAGTGTTGTACCTCACAATTGGTTCAGTTTCATTAGTTTGATGAAATGGAAGATGAATGGAAGGCATATAAAAACTTCGGTTTATAATATATATGTGAAAAATAATATAAAGTTAGGTGGTCCACTAGAAAATAAAGTTGCAAAAATGGAAAGCAAAGGGGACCAAGTATGTCTATTAATTGACTTTCTCATCATCATTGCTTCCAGCAGACATGCACAAAATCTCTTAGTGTGTATATTACGACAAGTATTAGTTTTTTTTATGTCCATGCTGATCTAGTTAGTTATCAATTCCTTGGCAAAAAGTGCGTGTATGTAGTAGTGCCAAGAAACTTGCTGCAAACATCACTTATCTTTATGCAAAAGGAGATGCCCAAAAAATATTTAGGGGCTTTGAAGTGTGTTGGCACAATGTTGATTGAGTGATAAGCAAGTTCGTCCCACCTTAGAAGAAAAAAATATGTGTAGATAATGACAATCACAATATGTCGAACTGGATTAATTAATTCAAGGAGTACAGTTTGGATATTACTACAATTGAAAAAAAAAACCTTTAAAGAGATTTTATTTTATTTTTAAAAAAAAAAACTGTGCTATATAAATAAAAGATGTGCAAATGACCAAACTTATGTTTGGCATATTGAGATTTTTTATTTGATGCTGATGTGATATTATTATTATTGAGCATTTAATAAATAAATGAGTCTTATTATTTTATTTTATTTGACCATTAGCATGATTTTTTTTGTAAAAATTATTGTTGCTGAACTACTTCGGTTACACCTGTATAATTGTCAGTGTAGTAATTTATGAATCATTGGATTAAATCTGAATCTGACAAGAAAAAAAAAGGACGTCTTTTAATTTTAACATAATCTAACTCTAAAAGCTATCATCTACTGGTTGCATTGGTGCAACAGTTTACACCATAGATTTTATCACCTAATTAAGCTAAATAGTAATGTTAGTATAATAATGTTAATTAAAGTTGCATGCTAAAAGCATATACATGGATCACAGGAGTCTTCTCTTACATAGTTTCTAGAAAAGACATTACTATGCAAACAAGATTGATTACCTTCCATCACTGCTTATGCATTCTCTTTTTTGGGGTCTTGCAACCAACATTTTAATTTGCTGGTAGTTGAAGGATTGTAATTTGTAACTCACAATAATCTGGTTCTCCACGCCTTGTTTGGAGTATGCATGTATTTATTTTAACCTTAGATAAGTAATCATGAATTCAGCGAACATGGGAGACCCCATTTTGCAACAAAAATGCTGATTTCATTTATTCCCCCTAATTCATGGCTTTAGGAATGATGACATCCTTTAACTTTTTATCCATAACAACCCCAACATGCTTGGTGCTGCCACAAAACATTTATCAAATAATTGTATTCGTTTTTATTATTTATTATTTATTATTTATTATTTTTCTTTCTCTTTTGGTCATGAGAAATTTAGAATGAATGGATGATGGACTAGTCCAAGGCAAGGGAAGCCCGAGAGGACTTACATGAAAGTGATATTTACCTCACTTCAAGAGATGAATGGAGGTTCGAACTTGCAATCTGGCATATGCGAGACCTTGGGTATATTAGTTTACACTACTGGTAAAAGTACTTTTTACGGAGTGTACTTTCTCTTAGTGCTTCTTATTCTAGAAAAACTTGTTATTTTCTGTTTCTGTTATTTTAAGAAGCACAAATAAATAATAAAAGTATATTTTTTAATAAATAGTACTTCTCTCCCTCAAGAAGTGCAAACAAACACCATCCCTATCTTTTCACTAGACCAACCCCTTGGAGTTATTATTTTCTTTCTTAAGCTTTTTCTTTTTGATGTGTAATAATGAGCATCATGTCCAGCTGCTATTGGACTATACTTAAGCCCCATCTAATGTAGATTTAATTTACTTTTTAGATTCCATTGCAGGCCTAATACAAGCCCATAGTTTCAAACCCAAATAATTTGTATTTTTATAAAGACAAAGGCCCACCCAAAAATAAATAAAAATAAAAATAGACAAATATATCATTGATAGAAATGGAAAGGATCTCTTGAGGCGCAGCACCAAACCAACATCTAGTTTAATCACTTTGAATTCCGCAAGGGGGTTAAAGCTTTTTATAAAATTCAGAAAAGGAGGAAGAAATATAATGGAATAGAATAGAGGATACACTAAACTTAATTTGCATTTATCACAAACTTTTAAAATATTAAATGATTCTAAAAAATAATTATCGTCCTAGTAGTTGTTGCAATTGGGGCACTTAATGATTAAGTTGGTCCTATTTTAAAATATGATTGAACCATTGTTCCAAAAACATATATAACTGAGGCACTATACTATATAATATATGACAGGATATTCTTTGTGTTTATAGTGGTTTCCCTCGCCATTATTTAAATAATAGTTACCGTGTGTTCAGTATAAAGTAAAAAATGGGGTGAAAAGTTTCATGAGCATGATTTATATGTAATTTTACACGTAAATGTAATCCATGAAACGTTCAACTCATTTTTACCCCCCACACGAAACGGACATCTAGCCTCACTTCTCTTTCTCCTTGAAGAATAGGACTTCTGCCAGGACAAGAAATTGATTGAATATAGAATCATATTGAAGCATCTGCATTTTGTGTTCTTATTCCACTTCTAAAATATTGGTATGTCCTTCCCTTGAAAGAGGCTGATTCATCAAATTGTGGTGTTTTGATAAGGAAATTATCAGAGTACTTTGAAATTAGTTATGAGACTCTAGTCCATTTTTGCAAATCGCTACTAGCTCTGACGATTTCAATATAAAAAAATAAAGGTGAGAATTGATGAAAAGCGAATGGACGCAACAACACTTCAACCAAATTGTGGAAGACTCTGGTTATATATTAAAAAGCTAATAAATAAATAAATAAAAATTGATCGGGATGAGCAGTGCCTTGCAAATCGCCGCGAACAATATGAGAATTTGAATCTTTGCAACACGCGGATGGATGTGTTGTGATCGGACAGGGATGACAAATGCATTTTATTGTTGTAGTTATATTTATTAAACTCAAGTCAACTGATCACACTATTGAGTTACTGGGTCACTAGTCCAACTAGTGATTAAGTAGGTCGCTCGTTAAACTGGATATAATTAAATAAATATATTAAAGTATATTAAAATCCAAATATATACAATAAAATCACACAAATAATATAGTTACTAATATATTATTATTGTTGTTGTGCCAAAGTGAGTTTGTGCCTTCCTTCCTCATGTGCTTATGTTTGAATCTGCCTAGGGGTAGTATTCTTTTTTTTATTTATTTTCAACGCAAATAAAATCCCCTGCCAACGAGTTTATCATTGGTTTATGAGTGACCGGTTCTTGCACACCCAGCCGGTTTACACCAATTTATTTGGGGTTTGGGGGGGGACTTAGCAAGCAATGAAAAACACCGCCTTGTTGTTCAAATGGTGGTGCCGGTTGTGGAAAAACATTGTAATGTTTTGTAACAAGATGGAAAAAAGAAGTTAGGAAATCATAAATGAAGCTGGCTAAGCCAAATGGAGGTCTGTGGCAAACTATTTGTGATATTCAAAATAACAATTGAGTGGATGAAATAGCTATGCAATGGAAGGGATCAAGGTAGATGTTGGTTGTGGTGATAATACTCTTTTCTAGGAGGATCTGTGATGGGGGAAAGAAGATTAATGGCAGTTATGAAGATGACAAAGATTGCTGAAAACGGTCTTTGGGATGGAATAAAATTAGCTTTGGTGCTTCCAATGGAAAGAAAATGTCCTTGCTGAGATGCAGAATGTTTTAGGCCTGACAATCCTTGAGGTACTAGTTTGTATACTTGGTTTGCTAAGTTATTCGTGTTGATCCATTGGATGTGTGGTACTCTTTTCCCTCCTTGGTTGTTTTGTCCCACTAGGTTTTATTCCCCGGGGGGGGGGTTTAATGAGGCTCACAAACTTGGGGAGGGTAAAACCTTCCCTTGGTCACTAATAAATACATGATCTGTGACTAAGGGCTGTTGTGTCTGTAGTGGACACGATTTCTTGGTTCTGTTTGCTGAATTTGTATTCAAACTGGTTGGAGGTGCACCGTGCACCCAATATTGTGAATAGGCTTTTTGATTTTTAATGCTTGCTTTGAATTGAATTTGTAATTCCCTGATAGTGCCTAGTTTTGTGGGGAGTTTTCAGCCTATTATGTAACCTCCTAATCTTGTCCTGTTTTGTGGGATGGTAAACTCTTAATTACTCCCTTTTTTTATGGGGTAATAAAATTTTACTTATCTAAAAAAATGCAATCTGATTATTTTTACAAGGGTGTGACCATTTTGCTTTTGTGTTGATGAAGTTACCAAGCAACATGCATGCATGCATGGCATGTGAAATTGATACCATATATTCGTATAATTATGTCACCGTACCTAAATCCCCGGACCATGATGCACTTGCATGAGATGTGATACTTACATTAACTTTCTGAGTATAAACCTTACTCAAATGCTATCCAAGGCCACCATTGATGGAAAGGGAAAGAGTAAAGTAGTTGAAAAACAAAAAAATAGTGATTGTATAAGATTATGTTAAAATCTACGAGAGGCTTTTCTTGTATGCATCATTACTCTGTATGTGGCAATAGATCCATGCTATTTATGTGTAGTTTCTGTTCTATTCTATCAAAGTTATTCAAGCCATGCAGAAAATTATTGCTGATCTTCAGACTCATATTGAAGGAATTAGTACCTATAATAAGTCTTTGATTCCATGCTCACTAGTATAAATCCCAAATGTCTTCATTGTTAGCAGCATTTTAGTTCCCCAAAGAAATCTAAAGAGATATAGATTTAGTGGGTAAACGTGGGTTGAGAGACAAACGTTGGGGTGGCTCTAGAATGTTGCGTCAGCTAAGGAAGACACAAGTTCACCAAATCAAGCTCTAAGAAAAATTCTAAATAATAAAAATGAAAATTTAGTGAAACTGTTACCAAAGGAGAACAATTGCAGTCCATCTCTCTTAACACTTACAAGAGAGGAAAACAGAAAAAGAAAAAGAGAAGAAAAAAAATAATAAAGATGAAAGGTTTTGCACACAAATTATGGAATGGAATATAGAGAGTATTTAACTAATTTTTCTTTGCTTTTCCATCCCATTCCGCTGAATGGACTTAATGAATGTGCAGTGTCATGTCCTCATTGATTTAGGTTGAAGTATATATATTCTATTGGGAGCTATTCAAGAACTTTGTTTCCTTCACGAAAATTTTTAGGTGTTTTGAAGGCACGAATCTTAAATATTAATATGTGAAACATCCAATAAAACAAATCAAGAAAAAACTATTGCTCTTAGAACTTGTAAAATTCTCTTTCTTTAGAAAGTGGAAAGCCACAAACTGAGAATCTGCTCTCCCCATTTATTGACTTAAGTGGGAGAGAGCACATAGATATTAGATTGATTCTCTCTCTTTTATTTTAGTTTTCAGTTTAGTGTCTCTTTCATCTCTTGAGGTGAATAATCCAAGGACTATTTTTATATGACCGTTATTTCTATGAAAAACACATTTGAATTGCTTATCTCCTACTTTAACAAGATGCCAAACTGACCCAACCCAAGTATTGACATTTATGGTTATGCCTATGACTATGGGTATCTCCTTATAATGATCCAATTCTGTTCCTTCTTTGTTTAGTTTGAAGCCATGAAGTGAGGTACTGTTCCTTTTTGTCTCTGTCTTCTTTCTCAAAAGTCAAAACCAAGATTCATATTGAGGATGAATCTATCAACCTTCTCCACATGTACTTTCAGAAATATGAAAGGATGAGATAGCTGAAATTTAGGAAATTTTGTGATCCTAAGAACAATACAATAATTACAGAATAGTATCTCATTAAAACAAAAAATACATCATAGTCCGCGGAGGCCCAATGGCCGTGCTAATATTCAGGGGCAACGCCGCCCAATAAAGACTGCCCCAAATGGACCCATCAAGGGTGCATTTAGGGTTAGCCCCAGGCACCGCACAAGGATAGAATCCATGAGGCCTATTCGTAGACATCATCCTCGGATCGTTGCCCTAATTGGGACCATATATAAGGCTCACGTAATGAGATACGCAGTCAAATCCTTTTTACACACTTACCCTAATTACGCTGAAATCTTACTTGAGCGCTGAAGTCTTTGCAGGTATCCACGTCACCACAGGGATATCGAAGGAGGAAAACCTCCCCGTACCCGTTAGGTACAATAGTGATTAGTAAATAAACATCAGCAACAACTTAACTAAGCATTCGAGTCATCTACATTAATTGAGAAGGAAAAGATAATGAAAGAGCATACAGCATAACTGAAAACAGAGACAAATCAACACAGGACATTAAGGGTAAGTTACAAAATAAACTAAGAGTAATGTCTTTAATGGTTTATATGCATGAATTGTATTAAAGTGAACTCATGAACACTTAATTCAAGTTCAATGTCTTGAACTTCTTGACATGATTCCAACAACAAAAGAGAACATAAAGTTCCACTGACCAAAATGGCAGTTCTAATTAAACATTAAACATCTATGTACAGTTCACAAGAAATTTGACAAGATAAAAGAGAATACAGTTCAGCAAAGAAACAAAGACATTAAAGATGGTCTAAATCTCTAATCATAAGAAGGCAGAAAAGATTACAAGTAATAAACTGGTCTAATAGTTATCTTGACTAGCTAGGCTATCACTAGAAGAACTCTTGTACAAAAAACCATAAAGTTCTTTAAAGCCAAATTACCAGTTAGGAAGACCAACTAAGCTTCTAAGATTGTTTTGAGACATAAACTCGAGACTTCACCAATGTTTGTCTGATTCTGAAGCCAGGCATGATCATGAACTGAACTTTGTAGGCAACACATTCTTCTTCAGATAGAACCGCAGCAATCTCTCTTTCTTCTTCGTCGACAGATTCCATGTACAAACTTGAGAACACGCTTCCTCTTTCCACATAAAACACGGCTGCGTTCGGATCTAACGATGCCGCAGACCTTAGTAGAACCCAAACCCATTTTGCCATCTTGGCGAATAACTGATAGAACTCTGTTCTGGGGTGCTTGCCACTCGATACCAAGTTACGGTGATCCGAATTCCCGAAGAAAGAATCCTCCATTGTGGGATGAACAACAAGAAGATACTTTGTTCTGCAAAATTCGGAGAAATCGGAGTCCGGATTCTCCATCAGGGCATCGATTGGATCATCGAACTTGACAACATCGCCAACATTACAAGATTTCAATGAAGCCTCGTGGAACATTCGGCGTGCAATGTAGGCCTCGAAAGCATACTTCTTGTCACACCTCTTGGCATACAGAGCTCCGTTCTCGATCCACTTTGCCGCCACGTCCAATTCCCAGCCCGAAGCTTTCATCAAGCTAATCAACGGCTTCGCGAAATCATGAATGGACTTGGAAGCAGCCTTAAAAACATCCTGGAACTTTGCCACACTCAAGACGCTCGCCTCCCTCTTCTTACTCATCCTCTTGATCCTCTCCGCCAGATTCTTATTCACCATCTCCAAATCATGCAGCTCTTGCCGCAGCCGGAGAATCTTCGAGTCCTTACCGGTGTTTCGCGACTTGAGCCTCACCAAAATCGCTTCTTTGGCCTTAATTTCGGATTGCAAGCGATCGTACCGCGCGGCACTCAACATGGCTGCCCTGCATTGTTTCTCCTTGTACTCAACCTTGAACCTGCAGAGCTTCTCGATCTCGGTGCCTACTCTCTCGTCGGCGGTGGCAACCTTCTGAGGGTCGTAGTAAGGTACATGAGCCTGCTGGAGCTCAAGGTATGCCAATTTGAGGGCCGAGACGGCGTCGAACACCTTCGTGATCTCGAAACCTTCCTCTCCTTTGGGCACTTGAATGATTTTCTGGCCATGATGGATTTTGGCCTCATCAATCAGAGGGGCATTGTTGTCATTGCAAGTGGGTGTGCGGTGCAAGTGGTGGAGATTTGGGGATTCAGAGTAGAAAACCCCAATGGATTTCAAAGTGCACACTTTGGCAAAGTTGCAAACAATTTCTGAAATGTTTGATGAGCTGTTGGGTTTCATCATCATGGGTTTGGTGTTTGAAGAACATTCCATCATCATCCCTAAGTAATTAATTAAAATATCGATTAAACCTAGCAACTCATAATAAAGATCAATCTAACAACAAGTAACAACAACTAAACCCTACACAAAGACGTGTGATGAAAAATAAAAACAAAAGGGGATTAAATGCAAGATTTTTCTCTTAGAGGACTGCAAGCTAACAAGCACGAATACGATTTCAGGGGAATAATATTTTATAATTAGGAAAAAAAATCTCATGAAACTTTATAACTACAAAGCTATTTTGAATCCAAACACTACTCAAAGAGGCTAGCTCATTATCAAATGTTAAAACATATAAATAATAACAAATAAATGAAAAAAGAACACATTTGAGGTTAAGAGCATAGCAACAAAATGTGTTGAAGTTGAAAGTTGAAACATGGAATAAGGGGGGAAATCTCACCGGAGAGTGGAAGTGAAGTGAACAGTACGATGATGCTTTTGGTTTGGTGGAGTTGAAGAAGGCTTTGTTGGATTGTGTGCTGGGGCTGGTGAGTGAGAGAGAGAGAGAGAGAGAGGGGTGGGGGTGGTGCAGGTTTGGCATGGCGCCATATTCTGAGGTTTTCTGACATTTTTTTTGAAAGCTTGAAACTTGTGAATGCGCGTGTCTTTGTGCTGTTTTCTGTGACACTGTCAAATGCGACAAAATTTATTGTTACTATTACTTTCTTCTGCTTCTTTTTTTAATTTTGCTGTCTGGAGACAAGTGCCAGAACCGGGAATCTCTTGTGTATTCGGTCGAGGAAATGGTAAGTTTTCTCTTTGTCCACTCTTAGACATTAACTTTTATGTGTCCATGTAGATTAAGAAAATAATTAGTTGGTATGTATTTTAATAAAATATATCAAATATTTATATTAAATCATCCTTTAATTATTGTGAGAAATTGTTATAAAAAATTGTAATATGATTAATATAATAGTAAAAAATTTGGTACAATTAAAAAATAATAATTAATAATTTCTTAATTTAATCAAACAATAATTAATTTTAGACAAAATTTTGTATAAAACGTGATATGTAAGAGAGGAGAAAATAGTACTTCTTTTCTTAATACATATCAAATAATCTTGAAGTACTAATACCAACACAGGCACAAAAATATATCAAATAAAATAATTTACATAATACAAACACAGCATATATGTGTAAAATTAATTTATTGATGTTAAACTATCAATTTTCAATGTTTTGTTAATCATCTCTCAATATATGGAGCATTCTAGATAATTTCTTACGCTAATATTTATTATTTTTTTAATAGATTATATTATTATAAATTATTTAGTATTCAAAATATGCACCTACACTCAGTGTTTTGTCTCCAATTACTCTAACTTAACACATGTGTTTCGTCCTCAATTACCCTCCTTTAGCATATGCAAAATTTCACTCACTAAAGAAAAAAAATAAAAAACCCTAACCCCAAATAGGGTTAAAGGTAGAAATGAGACAAATTTTACTGAGACATGTCACTTTGTTAACGTTAATGTAGACCATCATTGTTGGGCGTCTAAACTAAGGGACTAATGTGTCATACTTTTTAATAATAAGGACAAATTTGGTTAAATCATTTTTAAAAAGAATAATTTGACCGACTTAAAATTTTAAAGAGATCAATTTAGAGTATTACTCTAGATTTTATCTTTTCGATTTTAGTCCAGGTTTTGTGATGTAATGCAGTTTTTCCATTACACCATATAATTTTTTTGATTGCTCAAGAGGTGTTTGTTGTTAACAACAATTAATTCTCCTTCGAGGCTCTGAGATCATCAAAGTGGATGTATCTCTCCCAACAAAACTTTCTCCATACACACAAAGTAGAATACCAAATCAATACAAAAGAATAAGTTAAGAAACTTAATCGTCCACTAACTATGTTGGACTTTGTTGGTCCATTACACCATATAATTTGTGACAAAATGTGTGTTTGTGAGTTGAGTTTATGGCAAAAAGTAAAGAAGGATTTTGGGTGCTTAGTAATAACCCCTCCTAAACTCAAGGTATAAAAGAATAAGGAACAAGAATGAGCTTCATCCAATCAATCATCACACAATCAATTTCTGTGGGACTCTTGGGTCGTTTGTGGATTAAACTTGTAGCCCACTGTCCATCCGGCCCAATTTATAATAGTTATTAACTTTATTTATTTTCATTTTTAGTTAGTTTTATTCATTTTTATTTTTATTCAATAGAATTATAAGAATAAAAATATATTTAACAGGAAATAAAAGACTTCAGCTTGTAAATTAATAACTTTAATATGGTCTATTTATTTTGTTGGTTTTGTTTGACCGTGTTAACTTGTTTATTGATACTGTTATCACTCAATTGCAAAAGTTTAATGGCATTTTCATTGACAATATAGTAAAATTACTTACGTTAATTTTAATTTATCAATAGACAATTTACATAAATTAGTAGCACGATTTGATCTTGATGACAATCTAAACAGAATACAATCTCAACATTATGAAGTTGATGTTATACTACAATCTTTGAATTATTCCAATGGTTAATGAAAACGGGAAATTTAAGTCTTTATCATACATATCCTTTAATTTATTGTTCGCTTGGTATTAACTGTTTTTTATTTCATTTATTCTAATCGAGAGTTTTTTTTTCATCCATAAATATTGACATATTGTATAGAGAAGACTCAAAAATAAGATAAATGTTATGAAATATATTATTGGATAAATGTCAATAATTGGTAAGATATTCTCAAGAGATTTAATATGTTTATATCTCTCTTATCCTTAGTTTATAAATAGTGTTTTTAGTGCTTAATGTATACGATCTGAGAATAAGAATAACATATTTCTCGCTCTATTCCCTCTCCATGTCTCCTCTATTACTTTTATTCATCACTCTTCTCATTAGTTTTATCACACGTTATCTGCACATAGATCTTTTCTTTCTCTAAGGTAGTCATTTCATTTTTATTTCATATCAATATAAACTAACCCCCCACTTGGTATAACAATCATTTCATACTTCGTCGAAAAAAATGTAGATTATGTTCTTTATTTTTCATCTCAATGTCAATTGATATCATATCATCAATCCAGTTATGCTCCTCTACTCTCTTTTTTCTTTATATATTGGCTTATTGCTCTAAGTTTGTTTATTTATTTTTCTTCTTTTAGGCTTTATCAATTCAATACTTTTCTATTTAATTTTTTTTCTATAATTATTCCTAGAAGTGAATGGTGATCGTACTTAAAATGGATAGTCATTCCTAAGGGGGCATGTGGTTCGCAGAATCTTCTTACATTCTTAGGAATATGGTCATGGGAATGCAACATTCTTATATTTGATTAAATGTTTTAAAAAAAAATTCAGATAACTTGTATTCTCGAGAATGAAAATTAGAAAATTGCCTAATTTTTATTCTCATCTCCCTCATGGGATTGTTGGATTCTCATGGGATTGCTATGTTTTGACACATGAAAAGACCAAATTGTCCCCAAATCTCGTGCCATAGGTCAACACCATCCATCGGTCGACCACCACTGACTGACGACGGACCACCACTGGCCAGTGACTGACCACCGCGAGTCGGTGACCGATCACCATCGATCAGCAACCGACCACCACTGACCACGAAAAACCACCGTCAGTCGGCGATCGATCACCACCAACCAGCAACCGACCACCACTGACCGCGACAGACCACTGCTCGACTGATGATGGATCACTTCCTGAACAAGTGATGGACCACCGCCGACGGAGCTAGACCATTGTCTAAACACCATTGAATGACGGAAGACCATCGTTAGACCACTGTAGGACTACGATAGGACACCACTGAAAGGCACCGAACCACCGCCGGAAGGCACCGAACCACTGTTGGATGATGACGGACCATCGCTAGACGACGATGGACCGCCGTCAGACGGTGCTAGGTTAATGTCAGGCGACAACGAACCACTGTCGGACGACGACAGACCACCGTCAGACGACAACAGACCACCACCCGATGGTGCCGGGTTAATACCAGACGACGACGGAGCACCGCTTACATACATCATTTTGTCATGGGTATTTTTGTAAAAGTATATTATAATTCCAAGAATGTTGCTAAGATTTCAATTTGCAACCAAACGCTTTCAAAACATATTCCTTTGAAAGCTTTTCCTAAGAATAGCATTAAAAGATTCAGCGAACCACACGCCCCCTGAAGTGAATGTATCCTTGTTACTCAAAAATATTTGAGAATATTCCTTTTGAATAATATTTTCAAATTCCCAGAAGCGATATGCCAAAAGACCATTCCCCGAAGTGAATGAATCTTATTATTCACACTACCCAAGTACGTTATTTTTATATTTTACATTCTTGAAACGAATTTTCATTTAACAATAATTTTCAATATTTATAAATAGGACGTTTTACATTTTTGTGTGCATAATTTAGCTTTTTTTTCCTTTAATTTTATATTTTAATGATGTTCTTTATTATGGCTTTATCAAAAAGCTCTTTTTTATATTATTCTATTTTTTTTTACCATTCCCAGAAGTGAATGGTAGTAGTACCAATGATAAAATATAAGAATTCCCTAAAGTGAATGATAATGGTACCAATGCAAAAATATGACCATTTCCCAAAGGGAATGGAGTTATACATATAGCCATTATCAAAAGTGAATGACAACCATACTCATTCCCATAAGTAAATGATGATTAATTATATTCATTCTTATAAGCGAATGATAATCATATACATTTCCAGAAGTAAATGAATTATACTCATTTCCCAAAAGTGAATGGTGCACGATTATACCAATTCTGATAGGTGAATAGTGATTATATTCCTAGAAGTGAATGAAAATTATATCCAAATACGATAATCATTCCTTAAAGTGAATATATTCTTATTATACAAAAGTATATGAAAATAAGATATTCTCCCATTTAAGGAGATTTACATATTCCCAAATGTGAGTATGTCAAAAGACCATTCCCTGATGTGAATGAGTATTATTATTCACACTATCTAACATGTGCTATTTTCTTATTTTACATTCCCTAAAGTGAATGTACCTCTAAGAATGATTTTAATCATTTTATTAATTTTGAGTATTTATGATATGATACTCATATCCTTCTTAAGAGGACAATATTGTTACCAATTTCTAGAAGTAAATTAGTATATTCAATCTTTAATTTTTCATTTCCTTTATTTTTATCAATTTTTATTGAATTTAGTTTGATTGTTACTCAGTCTTCACGATAAAATCTATGAATTATGATATGTCTCATAATTATTAATTGATTTATTCTTTTAGAAATTTTTTTTGCAAAATGATATTATTGATCTTTCCATTATATTTAGAAAAATAAGTAAATAATATATTTGATTAATACATTACTTTATAGACTCATGTTAGATAAGATTTGTCTTAAATTTGAATTTATAATTCAAATGTTTCAAATAAGAGTATTCTATTGCTACTAATTTGAACTTGTGTTTGAATTTATAAAAAATTAAAAAATAAAAGATAGATAAGCATCTTTCGAATTATAGTTATAACAAACCAATAAGCATATATGATATTAGGGTTAATTAAGATTTTAGTCCCTGTAATATGAAAAAGTTTGGTTTTAGTCCCTCATGACAAGTTTTAGTCCTTGTAAAATGTGAAAATTTGATTTTGGTCCCTGTAGACGGTTGGTGATGGACGGTGATGTAGAAATGGTCCCTGATGACGGGTTAACTGACACGTCATCACTGTCCATCACCAACCGCCCACAGGGACCAAAATCAAATTTTCACATTTTACAGGAACTAAAACTTGTCATGAGGGACTAAAACCAAACTTTTTCATATTACAGGGACTAAAAACTTAATTAACCCATGATATTATATACATGTGATGTATAAAATTGACATACATCATTGTACGTCTAAGAGTAAAATAAGAGCTAATAATATCATATGTGGTTAATAATTACTTGTCTATACATATCTTACTCATTAAAATGATTAACTTCTTTTGGTTACTTGATATGTTGGTATTTATTTTTTGTAACATTTATCATTGATTTTTTCTTTCCTTTTGCTTCCAAATGTAGACCATGTAAAATTTTCCTTCATTGGTTAAGTCCAAGGCCAACAAAGAAGACATGTGTCTTGTTGATAGTGCTACAACTCACAGAATACTCAAAGATAAAAGATATTTTGTCTCACTTATTATGAAAGAAGCCAATGTTAGTACAATATGTGGTAGTACAAAATTAATTGACGACTCCGAAAGAGTTAATATAGTACTACTCAGAAGAACAAAATTTGTTATAGATAATGCATTATTATTTAGTAAGTCTCAATTAAACTTGTTAAATTTTAAAGGTATTTTTCAAAATGGATATCATGTTGAGACTATAAATGAGGAGAATATTGAATATCGTCATATCATGATTAATTATCATATCGAGTAAGAAATGTGTAATGAAAAAACTATCAGCTTTCTCCTTTGGTTTGTATTATACAAATATTGGCGCAATTAAAAATTATCATAGTAAACCAGAAGTTTACTGATAGAAATGTTTTTACCATTTGGCATGACGTGATAGGTCATCTCGGTCAACTATGATGCGAAGAATTATTGAGAATTCACTTAGGCATCCATTGAAGAGCCAAAAGATTCTTCAATTTAAAGAATTTTCATGTGTTACTTGTTCTCAAGGAAAGCTAATTGTGAGACCATCACCAATTAAGATTGAGATTCAGTCCCTTGCATTTCTAGATCGTATTCAAGGTGATATATATGCACTCATTCACCCACCATGTGGACCATTTAGGTACAATATGATTTTAATAGATGCATCGACAAGAAGGTCACATGCTTATTTATTGTCAACTCGCAACATAACGTTTGCGAGGTTACTTACTCAAATAATAAAATTAAGAGCACAATTTCTAGATTATGCCATTAAGACAATTCATCTTGATAATACTCGTTTTTAATCAAGATTTTTTCCTTAATCAAGATTTTTATCCCTTTGAGTTTTTCCTTGATAAGGTTTTTAATGAGGCAGATCTCAATGAGGATATTGTACTCTTTTCTTCGCTAAGAGTTTTTTCCAATGAGTTTTTTCTTAGTATGGTTTTAACGAGACATATCCCTAATGAACATCCAAGAGGGAGTGTTATAAAATATATTATTAGGTGGATGTCATTAATTGATAAGATCTATAGATATTTGATATGTTTATATCCCCCTACCCTTAGCCTATAAATAGTGTTTTGGGTAATCAATGTATACACAAATTTAAGAATAAGAATAACACATCTCTCCCTCTATTCTCTCTCCATATCTCCTCTATTACTTTTACTCATCACTCTTCTCATTAGTTTTATCACAATAAATGATTAATTTGTTAAATTTATTGATGATTCAATTACTTTTTTTTAGCGAGTGATGTGATTTAACTCATTAAACAGATGATATTGCATCAAAATTTAATAAAATAAGAGATTTTATTATTAATTAAGTTTATGGTTTAAAGAAACACCGTTATTTTTTATTTTTTTGGGTAAAAGAAGCACCGTTTTACATCACGATATATTTATTTCTATGTTACAAATTACTTATTTATTAGCCCATCATAACATTTATTCGATGATACAATTTAATATCAGAAATTCTTGATTCTAATTTCTCCTAGTGATGATTGCACATCTATCTCATCACACCCGTTTGCTTCCAGTGATTCTCTGTAGGTCATCCCACGGTATTCCTGTGGGTGTCCATCATCAACAAACTCTGTTCCTGGGCTAATGAATTTGTCCAAAGAAGGTCCATGAAGAGTGACCACTGAGATCCTTTGCACCTTATTGTTGTTGACAATTACTCTATGGATGTGACTCTTATACTTCCCATTGGTTAAGATCTGCATTCCAATGTTGGAAAACAACAGATATATAATTGCAAATTAAGGATGAAAAGAATGTTGAACTAGAGATGGAAGTTAAGCAAAGAATCACATATTCTGTCTCTTAGTACTTTTTTTTTTCTTCTAATTTATCAATTTAATCATCTAATTCTTTTTTATCAACTTGTTCTTCTCCGTTTCAAATCGCTCTCCATTTTATTTCCTAACTTTTTGGGTATTGATATAATCGTCTACATTCAAATCTTTGTCAAACTGTTTCTTTTTGTGACGGTTATAATGGATCAAAATGATAGCAAAGCGAAAAGTAAAAGAACAAATCAATACAAAATAGGTTTGGGGACCACATTGATGGATCAAGTTAAAGTATCAAATTGGTCATTTCATGGTAGAGGTAGCACCGACATGGCACTGATGTCATAAACCAAAATGATAACGATTTAAAATATAGAAAATTAAATTGACAGATCAAGTTAAGGATCAAATTGATACAAAATAAAAAAAATTAGAGGATTAAATTGATAGATTAAATAAAATTTGCGGACAAAAAGATAATTTAACCTAGAAATTAATCACATTGAATGATAGTGTAATTGATTAAAAGCTCACCTCAAGATGATCACCAAGTTGAATGAGTATAGCATGATGGGGAATATAGGCATTAACCCACTTTCCTTTGTGGGTTAGGATTTGAAGGCCACCATTTACATCTTGTGTGAGTGTAACAACAAATCCAGGGTCAGTGTGTTCAGGCAAACCAACAGCACCCTTTGATCTCAAGTTTGGTGGGTAAAGGTTCATTGCCATCACATCAAAACCTGACTTCAAGTTGAATGCCTTCTCTATGTAGTCTTCATCAAACCCTAAGGTTTTAGACACTGCCTTTGCTAATCCATCTACTACCCTTCTCATTTCCTTGCAATATTCTTCTAAAGTTTTGCTGTGATGCACCAAATAACCCAAAACAAAATTAGTAAATATATGAAAATATCGCATTTGTAATATCATATTTGTAAAGACCAAAGAATCAATAATTATATCTCCTAAGAAAGTTTAAGTCATTTGGGAAGGGAATAGGATGGTTTTGTATATATTTTTTTAAGTATAATTAACATTTTTTTTTTAAAAAGAAGGGGTCAATAAGGATTGAACTCTAGAGTTCTTGCTCATAATAACTTTGATATTATATCAAGAATCATGTCACTCAAAAACTTGAACGGTTAGAAAGAGACAATTGAATTGTTTATATCTTTTTACACGCCCTCATACAAGAACTTTGTAGGCTTGAAGAGAGGAATTTTTTTTTTGGAAATGAGAGTCGGTAGGATCGAACTTTAGAATTTTTGGTCAATTTTTGTTAATTTGCTCTCTTATATTATAAATTGTCAACTAATTAATGTAGTCAACCCTAATTATTCTATCAAAAATACTATCTGTACACTCTAAAAGTTGACATCTTATGTACACAAAAATAAATATTATAAAATAGAGAAACAAACATTATAAAATAGATAAACAAACATTGTCACAAAAAAATTATGCTTACACGGACACACGTGTATTTAATATTGTTCGTTTGTGTTTGATAATGTTTGTCTTTCTATTTTGTAATATTTATTTCTCTGTTTTGTAATGTTTGTTTTTATGTGAGGTGTATACAAACTGTTAATTTTTTGAATGTACAAACAGTGAGACCGATATTGTACACTTGATAACATGTTTTCTTGGAGTCCTTAACGCTAACAAACACGTGTATTATATGTATACCTGAAGCCTTTGGGTTTGGGTGGAGCATGGTAGTGGGGATGGGCCACAACCTTGAGATATTCCCTGTTTTCCCCATGAGAGGAGTTGTGATCCCATCTTATTCTATCCGATGGTCCCTTCTTTTTGTAGATACTTCTCTCATCAATCGTTGTTGGATCAAAAAAGTCAGATACTCCCTTCAAAACCTTGTCAAACACTGCATCATGGATGCTATGGTTTACCAGCTACATGAAATTAAAACCGAGTGATTAATTAAGATGAAATTTAAGTTTATATACACATACATACATATTTCTGAATTCTGATGTTACACATACCAAAAACTGGAACGTTGAATTGAAATGTGTGAATATTCTCTATGTTTATGAATATGAAATTTTGAAGAGTGAAATATATATATTTTTATTGCGAAACTTCGGAGACTGTCATAATTGGATGGGATAAAAACTAAGAAATATGGGTTTGGATTTGGATCCTTTAAAGTGAGATACATTCTTTTAGAGGATAAAGTGAGTGATCTCACTATTAGATCAATAAAGTAAAAATAGGACTTATTCTCACTTTAATAATATAATGGTGAGATTCATCACTTTATTCTTTAAAGTGAAAGATCTTACCCTAATTTAAAACACCATTTCTCTTTAATTTTAAATTAAGGTGGTTTATAGTGATGGAAAATTGCTTTTTTCAATAAAAAAAGTATTTTTTTATTATATATATATATATATATATAAAAGTACTTTTTAATTTTAACGGTGTTTAGATATAATTTAAAGTGTCGTTTTATATGTTTTATTAAAAAAAATTCAATTAAAAAAATCTCTACTAAAAAAGTGTTTTTATTATAAGCCAATTCAAATGAGTCTAATATCTAATCATGTGTTGTTATATGAGAGACTTTGTAAGTAGTAAAATTAAACTCAACCACTTTTATTTATGTGACAGCATATGATTGTATAATAATATAATTTTTTTTATATAGACTATGCATAAAAATTATTTTCTTAAAATATAATAATTTTATAAAAGAAGAAACATCGTCCATGCATGACAAATAGTTTAAAAATATGATTTTAATTGCTACGTACTAGTGTAAAGCTATTTTACATCATTATCAAATTAAAATATTGTCATATAAGTAAAAATAATTGACTCTCTCTCACCTACTAATTGAAAAGTCATGCATTTAGAATGATTTAATTGGATTATACTGTCAGTACATACTAATTAAACTTTTAAAATATAAAGTAAAAACACTTTTTTGGTCCTCCAATTATACTCATTTATTCAATTTGGTTATATATTTTTTTGAAATGTTTAGTTTGGTCATTAATTTGTTGAACGTTAATTAATTTAATCCTTTCCAAGCAAAAGTTTCATATAAAAGTGATATTAGTCACATTAAAAAAATGCAGTTAAATAGTGAAAATGACCAAACTGACCGACATCCAATAAATAAAGAACTAAATTATATATTTTTTTTAAAAAGACTAAACTGAATATAAAAAAGGGTATAATTAGAGGATGAAAATAATATATCCTAAAATATACATTATTGTAAACATGCAGAAGTTAAAGAGATTAATAAGTATACGTAGAAAAAGCCAAATTCTTGGCACGCATGGCGAAGGTATTCAAGGGCCATGAACCGTTGAGCAGGTTCATCAGAGAAGAGCATAGAATAGTCAACTGTTGGTATTTCATCATCACAAGCTGAATAAGGAGAAAAGGTTGCCATTTAAGCCAAAGAGAAATTAATATCGAAAGAAGTAAATAAGATATGTGTGTGTGTGTGTGTGTGTACAGCTAGAGATGGATTGCATGAACTGGTAGTATTCCTATTCCCATCCACCTATTTATAACCGTGACGGGAAGATCCAACTTTAAATAATCAGCGTACAATAAATATTCAAGACGCATGTGTATGATGCCGCATAATTATGTAATCCATACGCCTATACAGTTTCCTGAAAATAACTCGTTGAGAAAGGACAAACTAATATTAGGTAGGGGGAAATTCAAATGAAATTACAAACACACAATAAATATATATACATATACATATATATATATATATATATATATATATATATATATATATATATATCAGTTCTGCTACATGTACACTCAAAATTAACCCATACATCATACATACATCTGTATTAATATAAGGTGAGCCCCTAAATAACCGCCCGCTAACCTCTCTCTCCCACTCTCACTCACTTGCGCGTTGCGCGTCCCACATACGCTTATCCTTCAAACTTCCTCTTTCCTGACTCAGAAATAAGGATTGAACACAAAAACTCTCGTCCCTTTCTTCGATCTCTCTTCACTCTCGTCTCTCTTCTGCAAATTCATCATACTCGCTGCACAAATATGTAGCAAATGCAATCACAAATTCATGCATAGGTTTAGATGAATCACGAATTGGCAACTTGAGAAGTAATCTCCTTTTGTTCACTGCATTCACATCAGTCTCAATTAATTCACGAGATTTCATGTCCTCTGATTCATGTTCACCAATATACTTTTAGGTGTAAAGATTGTGAACTTATTTATGTTTAAATAAAATCATAGTGTTGTACACAAGTGCGTAATGTTTGTGCATAAGATCAGATAATGCTTGTGCATATCGTCATATAATGTTTGTGCACTAAAATCTGATATCATAATCTGTAAAAATACTTAACTATATATTAAGTAATATGCATATATGTAAAGTTTATGCATTAGAATGTATAAAAGTGCGTGTACACATATATGTGAACTAATTTTTATAAAGTTTGTCCACTAAAAATGTATAAAGATTGTGAACTTATTTATGTTTAAATAAAATTACAGTGTTGTAAACAAGTGCTTAATGTTTGTGCATGGGGTCATATAATGTTTGTGCACTAAAATTTAATATTATATTCTGCAATATTAATTTGTGCACTCCAATCAGATATTACAACATACACCCTTACCACCATTCTTAAAAATAGATATCATCCATTTTAAAAAGAAAACCAACCTCTTTTTTTTTTGGTTACGTCTGAATTCTGAAAGGACCAATGTGAATGTGATGAATGGTCATCACGATGATTAGTTATGTTTAAATATTCATCAATTCCCATATTAGGTAACAAAGAGGAAAGTGGATAGATAATTCATTAACATATATATTTTTCAAATGCGTAACTAATTATATTCCTAAAGGATTTAATAATCAAGGAAGCAAGGTCAATAATTTTTTAGGTTGCCTGTCCGGTATCCAAGACTTAGTCTTGACTAATCCGTGTCGACCCAGGTCGCGCACCTGACTATAGCGAGTGAGTCTTCCAGCGGGGATAACTGCGTACACAAGGTCTCAAACTCAGGACCTTGCTTAAGCGATACCAAGTCATTTACTACTTGGACCAACCCTCATTGGTCAAGCAAGCAAGGTCAATTATGATCAGCCACCTATGCGTGCTTTCCCAATATAGTGACCCTTTCAATATATATCATTTAAGGTAACGAATGTTTAATATTATCGCTTTCCGAACATAAAACCTCTCAAAAAAATTAAGCTTTTGGAATCTCTTTGAAATATATATATATATATATATATATATATATATATATCAGAAAAAAATTTGTTAGACTTCCAAAATTATACAAAAATTAAATACCTCCATTTCTTTTTATATGTATGGTTATGCTGTATGAGCATCCTTTCTCCTAGGAAATTAGATTAGTGAAAATGAATTAACGTAAAAATATTGTTCTTTTCTGACCATTAATTGCGTTGTAAATGATATGGCACTGTTTTTATATCATGTGATGTGATGACATAGATTTTTTGACATGGCAAATCCCACGCGCTAATACACATGCAGCCAATTTTTGCTTTCGGTGCATTCTTAGACAAATAAAATCTATTCATAATTTCACCCAAAAAAACAGTTCAATGCACATTTCCATCCTAGTGCGCATATCATGTATTGGTGCACGTGAGAGAATTGGCTTTCAACCTTTGTTGGAAGTTTGTTGAAAGCATTTATTGCTTGCTTTCATTTGACATTGGCAATTCATGCACCATAAGCTCTATTCTTTCCTATCATTTTTAATGGTCCCTTCCACCAAATGTACCGATAGGGGCGTAGAGCTCGTGTTAAATATGGAATCCATAAGCTCTATTCTTTCCTATCATTTTTAAAATATGGAATCCATTATCTATTATCTCCTAAGATATAACAATAACAAATTAAAAATTTATTTTTAGTTTATGCAATGTCACATTTTCTTTCAATTTTTATGCGATTCTTCGTTCTCTTCTAATTCTCATGAGAAGTTGTGTTTCTTTCAAATTTTCATATAATGACACATTTTCCATTCAATGCTACATTTCGTTGATATTCTCGTGCAATGCCACAGTTTGTTGCAGATCGACTGCATTGTCACATTTTCTTTAAATTCTCATGCAATGTCACATTTTCTTCAAATTAATACGCAATACAACGTTTCCTTCTAACTACTATAAAAGGTCATGTTTTCTTCTAATTCTTGTGCAATATCTCGTTTCCTTTGAATTCTCACGCAATGCCGAGTTTCCTTCTAATTACTGCGTGAAAATCCACATTTTCTTCAAATTTCCGTGCAATTACACAATACCATGTTTCATTCCAATTTCCGCCTAATTCAATGTTTTCTTCCAATTACCACGTGAAGTTATGCTTCCTTCAAATTCCCGCATCATGCCACTTTTCTTCCAAATTCCAATGCAAGGCCACCTTTTCCATGCAATGCTACATTTCTTGATATTAATTCTTGTGTAATGTCACATTTTGTGGTAAAAAAAAAGAATATAATAATATTTTTTGGGGTCAAATATGTTTTGGATTACATAATTAAGTAATTATAAAGTAGCAACTTTCTCTTTTTCATAACCAAATTAGATGCAATGAGAACTAAGCCTACGATTGAGCTTGGTCCTTAATTAGCACATACTATATCGATTAAACAAACACACACTATCCTAAAAAAAAAATTCTAAAAATTATTCAAAAAGGTAAGGTGTAATTTTGTTTTCCGATAAAATTCAACCATACATATCAATGTTAGTCACACTAATTCAAATTCAAAAACACAACAACTTGTCACCTTCAACTTTATTTCCCCCTAACATCATGTACGTTCTCTTAAGCAGTAAAGCCCTTGAGCAAAAACATTATTAAAAAAATAGCAAAGCCTATCTAAAGGATAAGAAATCTTGACATGTTAGATTTCATATATCTCTTGTTGGTATGCGTGAGCAAGTGTGAAGCTTTCGTTTGTTTTTCCTTTCTTAAACTGATTTCTCTCCCTCACACACATGCACTCCTCCTCCTTCTTCTCTATTTCTGTTTCTCCATCCTAATGGCTTAAAAGCTCTCCATCTCTCATATTTAAAATTCTAAAGTTAGACAAAAATGACAGATTTATGTACTAAACCAATCATGTTGACCTCTGTCCTTCCCTCCCTCTCTCAAAAACCATTATCCTCCTCACCCTCTTCCATGCCATTTTCGAACAACAACTTTCCTCATTTCCCCGATCTCCAACTTCCCAGTTTTTGACGTCGAGTTCCCAAGTCTATCTTCCACCACACCAACAACACCGACCAGTTCCTTGTCGCCAACCTCCTCAATGACGACACCATCTGCGACAATTCCTCCAAGAACTCCTTGACGCTTACAATGTCAACATCCTCAAAACCTCTCAACCAAACCCTAATTTTGCCCCTCTTTCTCATCTTGGTTGTGGGAAAGAAGTATATGGGAAAATATGTTGAACAAAGATAGAAGAATATGAGATCTATTTTTTTTTTTTTTTTGGATTCATTAAGAACTATATTTTTTTTTAATTCATTGACATTTGATTTTTTTTCCTGTTTAATTGTGATCCAATTTTTTTTAGATTCAAGTAGATTTTCTTTTTTAGTATATTAAGATCTGTAAATTTGAGATAAAATATGCCTTTTAATTTATATTATTTAAAATGGATAAATAAATTAATTTTATAGTTTTCATCAAATTTGACATCTATTAGTCCCTTGACCCATCTGCAAACACTCCTTGATTTTCCAAATATGCTTAAGCATTGTAAGGTATACGCCCCTTCGATCAAATCTAGATTTTTTTTTCTAAGATTTTTTTAAATTATCTGGCATCTAAATATTTGAGGTAAAATATGTATTTTTATTTTCTTTTATTTAAATACATAGGTTAAATTAATTATACTTAATTTTTTTTAATATAATGAAAATAAGGAACAGGCAGCACATCTATTTCTTCTTCATAAAACTTATACAAAAAGAATTTATCTAATTTTTTTTAAAAAAATGCAATAAATTCAATCAACAAAATTAGAATAGATCTGTTTTTATTTTATTTTTTTATTTCTATAGGACCTGTTTATTTATTTTTTATTAATTCTATGGGATTTGAAAATTTGAGATATACAATATGTATTTTTGTTTTATTTAAAATATAGGAGCTATTTATTTACAAATATGTAACTACATAAGACATACCATTTTTTTTATCATTATTATTAGTAATGAAAAGGTCCCCATATATATATTATTAGTAAAGATATTGTTTTTGTACATTTTATAAAAGAGTTGTTTTAAAAAAAAAAAACAAAGTACATAAAATTAAAAATAAATTAATTAATACTAATGAGATAATTAAAACAAAATCATGAAATGCTAAAATAGATGTTTATAATTTGCATTTAAATTAAAAATCAATATGTAGGCACATTTCAATCACATGGGTAGGACCTACCAAAACATTGACTCCTATATTTGAAACTTTTTGAAACAACTATTCAAAGAAATCGAATGGTCTTGATTGTATGTTGATCGAAATGAATGATCTTGATGAAAAAAGTTTACATGAATAGTAATTATGCAATCTTACAACTATAGATTGTGTTGATTAAGAAATTTAAAATAAAGAGTGATGATTTAAAGAGTAAGTTTATGAAAATACTCTTGTTTAATTTGGTTGAAGTGCTTTAAAATGAAGATAGAGAATGAGATAGTATTAAAAAATTAATATTTTCAATACTTCAGGAAATTAGGATTACAGTTGTAAACTTAGTTATAATTTTTTTCTTTAAAAAGTGAGAATGACAAATAATTTAGACCAAAATTTTTTGGTTAAAGTGACAATTTAAAATGATCGGAGAACATATACAGAGAACTCTAGCATTTTGGTTCAAGTATCAATCTCACATTTTTGTCTCCAAATTAACCATTTGGTAGAAAAGAATTTGTTGGATTTTAAGTTTCTTTTCCTTGTGTTGTTTGAATGACAAAAGAAAATGTGAAGAAGAAAATGGAAGGGAAAAAAACAAACAGAAGAGAAAATGGAGAGAAAAGTGTATTTTTTTATCCTATTTTTTGGTTGTGTAGAAAAGAGAGAAGAGCATGAGAGGAAAGAAAGCATAATGTTATAAAATGACGTATGTATCCTTTTTACTTTATTTACATAGGGTTATTAATGTGGCTAAAAGTATCATTTTATAGTTTTAGAAGTTGTTTCCTTCATTTTCTTCTCGATTTGGAGAGAAAAGTTTTAAGGTGGGTCTCAACAATTTTTTCTCTTCTCTCCATTTTCTCTTCTCATCCAAATAATGGAAAAGTATAATTTCTCTCCATTTTCTCTTCCCTTATTTTCTTTTCCCTTATTTTCTTTTCTCCCAAATTCTCTCAAACCAATCCAGTGAGAAAATATCATAGGATATTTTGGGTGTACTTGAGGTTTGAGTAAACTATAATTACTTTTGTATTTTCATCATATTTCTTAAGTGACATATTTGTTTGTTGCATTTATCCATGAACATATATAGGTTTAAAACCAAACCATGTTAATTTTCTTTTGTCTTTTGTTGCGCTTCTGCATAATTATTTTGTGCTACTTTATTTGTCTTTTGTGCCTGTCATTTCGTATCATATCCAACCATATATATATACTTGCAATTTTAATTATCCAAACTTCTTTGTTTCTGTTTTTCATAATTGATCAAACATAAATATTCCTTGTACAATAAAAAAGTGTACACCAATTATATACCTACATTAATTATTGATTTTCATTTTCCTCTCCTCATTCTCCTTCACCGCACGCTCTTCTTCTTATTCTTCTCCTCACCTTCTACTTCCTTTTCATTTTTTGTCTCTTCTTCCAGATTTTCCCTCATTCTTTTTCTCAAATTTTTCACAAGCAACCTCCATTTTTTTTTTTATTATGATCTTTTTCTTCTTCTCTGTTCTCTTTTCTTGTTTTTTTCCCATTTCTTGTTTCTTCCTTCGTTTCCAACTTTTTTTTTCAGTTTGTCTTTGTTTTTTAGTTCTTAAGACGTCATGAAGAGCATGAACGATGACATTCTTATTTGATCTAAGTTGTTCTATATGTTTTGTAATGTTTTGGTGTGGAGTAATTTGTCTTTATTTGTGTTGTAATGTTTTTTTATTTCTATGTTTTTGCGTGATGTAATGTTTGTTTATGTGTTTTGTAATGTTTATTTATGAGTGTTGTAATGTTTATTCTTAAGTGATGTAACATTTGTTTATTTGTAATGCAATGTTTATTTATGACTGGGATAATGTTTGTTTAATTCTTTATTTTTGTGTGGTGTCCTGTTTGTTTATATGTGTTGTAATGTTTGTTTATGAGTTTTGTATTGTTTATTTTTTAATGTTGTAATGTTTATTTATTTGTGATTTAATGTTTGTTCATGAGAAAGTGGGTAGAGGAGTAGGAGAGAATGTGTGACATTTATTCTTCACTATTTAATTGGTGTGAATCTCATTTTTTTATTTTTTGTATTTGATAATATTTGTTTATTTGTTCTTTAATGTTTGTTCATGAGGGAGTGTGAGTGCATGTGTTTTAGAGTGTGAGTGAGGAGTACGACAAAGAGCGCAATAGTTACTTTTTTCTAGTTAATGCGCCGCACGTCCCACTTTATTTTGCTTACGTATGTGAAAATATTTGTTCATTGATTCTGTAATGTTTGTTCATCTATTTTGAAATGTTTGTTCACGCGTTTGTTTCAATATATGGTGTTGTAGGTGTACGATAACTGTACGATGAAAATTTTTTGGGTGTACATGTGACATTACTGATGATAAAATGCTCATAGCACTCTAAAAAAAAGGAGCAAAACCATTACAACAATAAGAAACAAGAATTAATAAAAATCCAATACAAGGACATCGATAAAAAATGAAGATGACCTATCCAATGCAACTAATTAAAATGAAAACCAGAAGAGAAACAAAACGCTAAACATGACAAGCTTATTGATGTATAAGAAATAAATTAGTTAGGGCAGCTATAGTAACAGCTTACCCTGTTTAGTAAGTTAGGAAGTTATGTTAGTTACATACCAGCTCAACTATATAATGAGCTCCATTTACATAAACTCATTCATTCAATTCAATCAGTAATTCATTTAGTTTCCAATCTGTTTTTCACTCCCCTGAGCTCTAGCTTCAGTTCCTGTTATGGTATCCAGAGCCTCTCAGTAGAAGGAGAATTCTGGGCACCACCTACATTCGTGGTTGTTGGCATCTTTGATCGATGGTCGACACAGTAGAGTCATTCTTCGATCAGTGGCCCCATGAGGAGTTATTTATTTGGTGTTCTTGGTCATTCTGAACTCAGATCTCTTCGTTTTCGCCCTTTCTTTATGACTTGGTGGTCTCTACTGATCGAGTTCTTCTCATTCTTGGTTCATTTTGTTTTGATTCTGATTCTTGTTCGTCATTTTGTTCCTTTATTCATCTCATCAACTTTTTCATTTCTAGCTTTTTTTCATATTTTCCATTCTTGTGGTAATATTTGAAATTTGTGATTATCAATGGAAAATTTAATCTCACAAATCAATCCATTATCTTATCCCAATTCCCCTTATTACTTACATCCTGGAGAAAATCCTGGAATGATTATGGTTGCTTCAGCACTTAGTGGAAGTAACTATAATACTTGGTCTCAAGTCGTGACTATGTCACTTGATGCTAAAAATAAGCTAGGATTTGTGGATGGGATTACCGGGGAGCCTACTAAAGGGAACCAGATGAGGGTTCCATGTGAGAGGAACAAAAAGATTGTTCTGTCTTGGTTAGTGAGAAGCCTTTCAACTGAGATTGCTCAAAGTGTGATGTTTGTCAAGAAAGCTTCAAAATTGTGGTTAGAGCTCAAGCGGAGGTTTTCACAAGGGAATTTGACACGCATAGCAGATCTTACTATTCTTTTACATAGAAATTCTATAAGAAATTCCAAAAAAAAAAAAAATCTAAATAAATCTACATTGAAAAAAAGAATTTAGTTGTTATGTACTAACCAATATGATGTTTAGATATGCATGACCTTTGAAGTAATTGAGGAGAGAATAAACCATTTAATGCATAATTTTCAAAATTTGATTGATTGAGAATATAAAAGAATTTTATATTGTTAATGCATAACAATTAACTCTTAAAAAATTAACATTGAACATTTGAAACTTTATTGTACGAACCAAATTGCAGGCTCATAATAAGGTTCTATTTTTTGGTGTCGTGATAATAAGTTGTATTGGTTTTTTATTCTTTTGGGTCTTGATAATGCGTTGTGTTGAATGGGCCAATTGCTGCAGCAAAGTGGGTTATGGACCGCAAGCATGAGCAAGCTTAGAACCCAGACTTGACCCAAAAAAAACGATTAGAGCCCAGACTCACAAATGTCTCAATGTATAGACCTAATTTGGTGACAACTGATAGACCAAAAACCGGTCCATTGACATTATGACAAAATCGTTAAATGAGAAATGATTTTTTTGGGAATAAAAATGAGAAATGATTTTTGAACAAACCTTTCACGATTGGACAAGTTGACCTTTCACAAATGAAAAACCTATATTGATCTCTCACAAATGAAAAAAAAGTAAAATCATATAAATAAGTCATTCACAATTTGATTTTTGAACAAATTGACTCATTACAATCTGACTCTCGAATAAATTAGTCTCTCACAAATAGGTAACATTAGAGCATCTCCAACAATGGTCCCTCCTTGTATCCCACTTTTGGTCCCACTATTATCACATTGTTAGCCACATCTGCATTGCTTCAAAAAATGCATCAAGGGGCTAAGAGTGAGACTTTTCACACCGATAGAAATGACAAACTTTAAATTAAAATATATTAAAGAGTGGCACGCCCTTTTAGGTGAACAAAGAATGTTTTATTGGACAAAAAATAAGTGGGATCTATCCTCAGCAGGCGAGACGGGTCCCTCTTAAATTATGCAATGCAGTCGTGCCCTTTTCACTCTAACAAAGAGGGACATCCTTATTGACCAAATCAAGGAACTAGGACAAAGAAAAAAACTCATGTAGGAGATGCTCTTAAGGTGATAGACACCTCAATTAGGCTTATTTGCCTGATCTTTTGCATTTGTGATGAGTGAATGAGTTTTTCATTTGAGAGGTCAACTTGTCTAATCGTAAAATCGTCAATGTAAGAGAGAGACCAATTGGACAAGATCATGACACAGAGGTATATCTCGCTATTTTTTGTGGGAAATGAATAATCTCATGTGTGTTATAAAATATTATTAATGTAGATGTCTATATCCTAATTTGGTTGATATCCTATTAGATAGATATATCTTGATATGATAAAGATTTCATGTAACATTGTGTATCTCACTCTTAAGTTATAAATAGACATTTGAGTGCTCATTGTAGAAGATACCATTGAGATTATTAATAGAATAAACTCTCTCTCTCTTCCTTCTCTATTCTTTGTTTTTTCCATCTCTACTACTCTCCCTATTATTTCATAACATGTTATTAGCACAAATTTGCTCTTGAGGTAAAATGTAAAAGAAATTCAAAGAATCAAATTTTCTTTGAAAGTTCTTCAAAGGTAATATTTCCTTTAATCTATACATTATCAACGATCACGAATATATCATAATCTCACGTAATTTGTTTGCTTTTTGACATAATTTTGTTTATTGATTTTATTTATATTTTATTTTTGTTCTTTTTATTTTATTTTATTATATTAATAAAATTTCTTTCTACATTATTCTATTTTATTTCTTTCTTTTAATGCCATTCTCATAAGTGAATGGTTAGTTATATTACCAATTAGAAAATAGAACAATTTTCCGAAGTTAATGGTGATAACACCAATAAGAAAATAGAATCATTCACGGGAGTGAATGGAAATGGTTCATAAAAGATAAAAGAACTATCCTCTAACCAATGGGGTTGGTCCGAGTGGTAAGCGGCTTGATATCGCTTAAGCAAGTCTTGGGTTCGAGACCATGTGTACGCAGTTCCGCTGGGAGACTCACCCACCACAGCCAGGTACCCGACACAGGTCGACTCAGATTAGTCAAGGCGAATCAAGGCGAAGCCTTCGAACTGGGTGAACAAACCAGAAAAGAACTATCCTCTAAAGTGAATAATAATAGTACAATCATTCCCTAAAGTGCAATGATAATTGTCCAAAAAAAAAAGAAATACAATCATTTTCAGAAGTGAATGATAATAATTCCCAAAGAAAAATAACAGTCATTCTCTAAAGCGAATATATCTTTATTATCTTAAATTATTCAAAAATATGATTATTTCTTTGTTTAAGGAGATTAAATTAACATATTCCCAGAAGTTAATGTGTCAAAAGATCATTCTTAAACTTTATTATTTTACATTCCCCAATGCGAATGTAACTACTCTAAGAATTATTTTTCAGTATCTATGATTTATTAATTTTGTAATTCTGGGTATGTATAATTTGGTACTTGTATTCTTCTGAAGAGAATAATATAATGAATTCATTATATACCAAATTATGAAACATAATTTGATACTCACATCTAAAAAAATTGGATGCATTTGAGACTATAAGATCTTAAAACTGATAGTGAGAGAAAAACTCAATAATTTTTAAGATAAGTTCTCTATTTAAACTATGTGATAAAAGATCGCTAACGAGAACTACTGGGAAAAATATTTCCCACATTTCATACTCTAAATATGCTCATGTTGTAGCAACATGTGAAAGAAGTCATAAGAATATTTTGAATTGAAATTATGTCTTCTTATACACGACTCAATAAAATGAAAAACTATTCATGAAAAATCATGAAAGTCGCCTAGTTGGCTATGGCCCATTCCTTGAAGTGAATGCGATAAATTATAATTCCAAAAGTAGCAAAGTTGCTAGAATGAATATAATAAATATAGTCATTGTGGTTTTGAAATAAATTGGTTATGTACCTATGGTACATTTGCTTGATGTTCATCAAAGATTTCTAAAAGAGAATGATGAGAAAAATATTTTGTTTCTAAAGATTAGCCAATCATGACATGAGCAATTGATTTATTTGGAGATATAAGTTTTTCTTCAAAGATCATGATTGAGATATTTATCATTTCATTAATGACATAAATTTTTATTAATATGTTAATTTTTATTTCTTTTTATAAATTTTAAGCTTGCAATTTTATGATATTATTCTTTTAGAACTATTTTATTTTGACTTTTAATTGGCATCCAATCTCAATATTAAATTAATGATTATGATATTTACTGTATATTGTGATTATTAGTGATTTAGTTTAGTAAAATGATTATATATGATATTTTTTTAATTATGATGTGCTAATATTTTTATGATAGTATCATTATTTATGATGTGTATTATTTTTTTAAGGAAATTATCAAAATAGTAGTGCTTATATATGTTTTGTGAGTAGTGCGATAATGTATATTTTTAAAAGCAAAACATATCTTACTCATATGATAATGAGATAAGATAATGATAACATTATCATTAGTAATACCAAAGTTTGAAAGCTCCAGCAGAGCTAATATTTTGTTTCCTGAAGAAACAAAAACTATCATGTACTACTATCTATCAAATCATAAAGATGAATGAAGGTTCCGGAAGAGATATTATTTTGTTTCCCGAAGAAACAAAATTTATAATGCACTACCAAGTCATAAAGACGTTTGAAGATTTTAGAAGAGCTACTATTTTCTTTTCAATAGAAACACAAATCATCATGAATGATTAAACATTATTGGTAGTACAAAATTGATTAAAGGCTTCAAATGAGCTGATATAGTACTACTTAGAGGAACAAAGTTTGTTATAGATAATTTTGTATCTCAACAAAACTTGTTAATATTTAAAGATATTCATCAAAATGAATATCATGTTGAGACTGTAAATAAGGAGAAAAATAAATATCTCCATATAGCAACTGTTATATTATGCAAGAAATATGTATTAGAAAGATACATTTTTTTCTCTAGTTTGTACTATACAAATTAATATTGGCATAAAAGAAACTTATGCTATAATAAATCAGAAGTTTACTCAACTAAATATTGGTTAGGCACCCCAATTTGATTATGATGCAAAAAAAATTATAGGGAATTCACATAGATTGAAGAGTCAAAGGACTCTTCTATTAAATGAATTCTCATGTATTTCTTGTTCTCAAAGAAACAATATGAGACATAATCACCAATTAAAATTTTGAGAAAATGATTTTCATTTTTGGAATGTATTGAGGGTGAATTATGTGGGCTCATTCACCAATCATGTTGACCACTTATAAATTACATATGATTTTAATAGATGCATCAAACAAATAGTCATTAAGACAATGTCTGAGAGCAGAGTATCTAGATAATGTCATTAAGAAAATTTTTGTCTTGATAATAATGGTGAGTTAATATCTCAAGATTTTAATGATTACTTTATGTCAAATGGAACACCAGTTGAAGAGCATGATGCTCCTATTAATGCATGGTCTAGTAAAAATGTTTATTAAATACCTCCAATTAATAACTAGACCATTACTTATGAGAGCAAAACTTCATGTTGTAGCATGAGGACATGCTATGTTGCATGTAGCAACACTTGTACGTGTCATACTAACAAGTTATTATAAATTGCCCCCATTATTCTTGGCGTTTTGTCAAGAGCCAAATTTTTACAATCTTAATTTTTTTAAAAAATGTGTGGTTTTGTGTTGAAATTTTCTCCACCATAACGCACAAAGATGAGACATTAGAGAATGTTGGGAATATATTGGTTATGAATCCCCTTATATTATAAACTACCTCGACTAATCAGAGATTTATTTATGACAATATTTATTTTATTGTCATTTTGATGAAATACTTTTTTCAACATTAGGGGAAGAAAATAAGCAACTAAAAATAGAAATGACATGAAATGCATTGCCATTATTATGTTAGATCCTAGTACAAGACAATGTGGCAAAATATTATAAATTAATTGTCAAATTTATTTACTGGCCCAAAAGAGATGTATGAAAGTTGATATACAGATTACAAACTATTGCTCCAATTTAAAATGGTGTCTTAGAAGGACTACCTATTAGTGCAAAGTAAGTCATGCCTTGAAGCGTGGTAGCACATTTGATTTCAAATATGAAAAATTCTTTAAAATGGAAAGGAGAAATTAATGAAGATGGTTATAATATATAGAAGTAAGTACTCAAAAATAGCCCTTAAGACATAAATATTGGTGAGCCAGCAGGAGTGAACACGAATAGGAGATGACTCGCCATCTGATGACTGAATGATGGTTGAATCGCTTGCTTGATTAAGTGTACCCCCCCGGTGAGGGGGAGACGTCCCGAGTATGCGCATCTTCATGATAAAATTCATCATCTCCGTTCTTTTTTCCTACATCATTGACGTCCAAGAAAGAGCCATCTATCGTGGTGTGTATTCCACTCGTTACCACCTTGCAAAAGTAAGATATCTTGTTTGGTGGATGTGTCTTCATTATCAGGATCCTTCTCACAGTCTTCGTTAGGCAAAGCGTTTCCAATCGTCTCCTCGGGCACCTTTTTGTCAGCTTGAACATCACCTTTAATTTTTTATAAAAAGAAAAAGGATGAAGTGTAAGGTCTTTCATAAATAAATAATAAGAGAATGAAAGGGAATAATGAAGCCCTCTCGACCTCAACACGAAAGGCCAAGTGTGATATACTAGTTCATTAGGAGAAGGGGCATGTGCAAGAATGGGCTTCACAATAGAGGAATCCAACTTGGGATACTTCAAAGAAGAGGGCACGTCGCTTCTTGTTTTTATCTCATTTCACTTGATAGGCGAGCCCTCCTCAACTTGCAAAGAACCAAAAAAAGAAATAATAAGGATCTCCATAAATGACGAGAACACCTCGGCTAATCTCATCAAAAGATTGTACACTGCAAGATTCAAAGTCCTTAAGTTGGTCTAACTACTCAAGGTACGTGACGAGACATTCAAGCAGAAGAAATGACAGGATTGAGCCGCCTGTTGGGAATGAAAGATCCAAAAGGTTTCTCCTTACAGTGATAAGTTAAAAGAAACTCAGAAAATGAATCACCCATTCCCCCAATATCTTTAATCTTGAAAGGAACAATAAGTTGATCATAACCAACCTAACAAGCGACTCAGTCCAAACGGTAAAGACATGGGCATAATACTCTCCCTGGGCCACTTGTATTGTCAATAATGACCAAACTGGGGAACACCCAGTCATAGGCGCCTTTATAGTTATCTTCTAGACTGTTAAAATCCTTTGAGGAAGCAGGGTGATACAAACAATAAAACTTACCATAACCTTCATAGACGACCAAATAAGCACAAAACATGAAAGCACCCTCATTGTCAATAATAGATGATAAAGGGGATCGGATCCTAACATTTGCCCAAGAAAGAGAGCGAAGAACATCGTAATACTCGTCGATAGACAGCTAGATGGATTGGGGATGACTTCCATGTTGAATCATACCTTAGAAATTTCTCACCAAAAAAGGCGAGAAGAAAGAATCCATCCATATATAGAACATTTGACATTGTATTGGCCATGAGAAATTTTTTGTTGCTTTTGGATTTGATCACGACGAGCGTATAACCTTCCTAGGAACATGTGGGCCAGGTGAAGACTATGATACCCTATACCTAGAAAGCACTTAATCTTAAGCCAATTAGCCCTTATAAGCAAGAAATGCTATCGAAGTCAAACCAATTGACTTTTGCACAGCTCGATTAGATATATGCACCCATCCCTTAAATTTTAATATTCTTCATGTGAACTTTGTTCCAAAGCAAACAGTAGTGAGCTTGGACCCCCTAGTGTTCCTTCTAACCTTCATCCCCATTAGAGACTCTCTTCTCCTCATCTTCTTAACTTTTTCTCAACACACAAACACTCATTCTATCATTGTTTTAATCCGAAAAACCTTAGTAGCAACAAGTTTTCCCTTGTAGAGTCAACCAATTCATTTGTTCAGGCATTTCTGCCTTGTTCGGTACGTAAGTTTAGGGTCACCGTTTAGTGCCCGAGAATGCTTTTGACATCCACGACAGAGTGCAAGTCTCGACGGTAGCACCACAGTGCTGTGGAAGCACAATTATGCTTGTTTTCGAAGGTGCCAAGACACTATGAGAGCGCTACAATGCTCGTGCGCCAGCGCTTAGGTGCCAACGTTGTACCTCTAGGAGGTTTTGGTTTGGTGTAGGTGATCCTTCAACAACGACTTCATGTGAGTGGCTGTTGATTTCAGCTATGCGCTGACCATAATTGAACTAATTATTTGTATGTTAGATTAGGATACATGATAGTTTATTATTTTATAATTGAACATTGCATACTAAAAATGTGTGGTTTTAATGCTTAATTAATATGTTTTTACACATTATCCTCTTTTGTGAGAAATTGAGAAAAATGCAATTTTAAGCACCATTTTATCTTAGAAATTAATGTGTAGATTTCTTTTGTTCTTTTTTTTGTTTTCTATTTTAATTGCATAAAATAAATTATCAAGAGGATCATTGAAGATTTGAAGAGAAAATTGGACCAATAAATGCAAAATTGAATTCAAATCCAAAAAGATTTGGTCAAAGATTTGCTGAGGATTTTTTAACGTTGAATTTTCCTGGAATTTTTCGCTATGATGGAGATTGAATCTTGATTTTACGTCAACTACAAAGTTGTAGATCTATCTCTTAGCTTTAATTGGAGATTTGAATCACCTCAATCCGATATCTGTAGCCGAAGTTATAGAGATTTTACTAACTGTTGTGCTGAAAGTGTGGGGTTTACACCCACTTTGTGTCAATCCTCTATAAATAAGACATCTCTACAAATAAGACATCCTCTCTCAACAACTGGATAGAATTTCATACTCAACTTCCAATTTTATTTTCTGCACTTTTCCTTTTATTTTATGCACTTTAGGTTAATGTTAGTAGTGCTTAGTTATTAGTTCTTCAAGGATTGTTGGAGCGCCAATTCTTCACTATTTTCTACTATCTTCTTCTCTTTTTTTATTATGAGCCTTTATCCTCCATCCATGGAGTGATGTTTTTCTTAATATCTTACATGCGGTAACTCTAGATTAGTACTAATTAGAGCTGCTTATGCTTAATGTTTATTTATGATTTGTTCTGTCCCTAATTTGTAATATAGCTATCGCATGTTATTAGATATGGTTAATTCTAGGTTGATATATCTTGACGATAGTAGGATTTATTGATTTAGGATTTGGGAACTTTTTGGGGAACTAATTAGATTTAATTAGGTTGTGCAATTGGGACATAATTGATATGGGTTTTAAATGCTGAGATCTTAGTTTTAATTCCTGTATTAATAAAACCATCTATCTTTGCAAATGGCGTGTCGGTCCCTACCGACAACGCCAATGTTATATAAGTATCCGAGATAATTCTGCAACGCGGACCTTGAGTGTGGTTCAGGGATTTGAAGAGATGAACTCAAATGCAATGTGGATAGTGTAGTTTAACTTAAGCAGTGGCGATGATACCTACAAAAGATATTCTGACGTCCCAAGTAAGTAAGTTTCTTAGACATTCTTAGCTAGATTGATCAAAAACGTACCTACATATGAGCATCGTTGTCTCTTATATAGCTTTACCTTGATAATGGTCATTATAGCAGTTGAATAGTCTTTAACACCTGTAAACATAGTTATTAAAAACGCGTGTAAACTCGTAAAATCGTCCGATTTTACGAGTTTAGGTTGTAAAATCGAGCTAACTCGCATGTAAACTCGTTTCTGGGTAAAATCGGGTAAACTCGGGTAAACTCGCATAAAATCGCGAGTTTACTCCCGATTTTACGAGTTTACCCACAAGGCAGGTTTTTTTTTTTTTAAAAGAAACAAAACAAGTTTGATATTGTTTTCCATAACTATGAGTTTTTAGATTTAGGTCATTTAAGTATTTTAGAGTTATCATTTACAGTTGCGCCTACAATCGTGCTCCGTTGTGCTCCGTCGTTGCTTGTCGTATGTATTTCATCCTTTGCTCAGGGATCTTTCCCACCAGGGTGCGTGACCTCTGCATTGCTATTTGTGCTTTAGTGTTCTATATTGAAGACATCATCGTCACAAATTCGCTTCTTGTGATGTTCCGTAGTCAATACTATGTATTATGTTATATGTATTATGTATGAATTGAACTTAGAACTCATATATTTCATCTTTATTTGTGCTTTGTTATGGATATAAATGTATTTATGAATTTCAAGTTTTATTAAATATATTTTTGTAGCATAATAATTTTTTAAAATATTTTTTTAATAATAGGTAAACTCGTACGAGTTTACGATCCTAGTTTACGATCCGAGTTTACGGAGGCTCCACGAGTTTACTTAAACTCGCGAGTTTGATAACCATGCCTGTATAACAATTTTGAAGAGGCTTTAAATGAGTTGTTTTAAAGCCTTTCGAAATGCTCTTAAGCATAAAACCGTTGTCCATAAATATGTCAACAGGGATTCATATATAGTCATTATTATTATTTGACAGTTACAGTTTTTTAGCCAGTCGACCCTGTATGAGATGGAATGATTGGTTGACCTAAGATGTAATGAAGGATAAGTTAACTTGTTAAAGTCGTGTATTCTCACTTATCTCGGTTACCAAATACTTCAGCCAGGACCAAGTTTAATTCGTAACAAAATGCAATTATTATTATTTTTTTTATGATTTCAATTTCATAAAATTCCCCAAAGTACAAGCACCAATCTAAGACACAAAATCAACCCACCCAGCCACAAATCAAACTCAGTTTATACAAGTCAAGCCTCAATTATAACTCTCTAAAGAAAACGTACTAAGACAAAATCAAAGAGAGGAAAAATAGCACTCGACCAATTTAGTTTAAGAAAACACCAACATCCAATACAGATGACGTTCCAGACCAGACATATAGGAACAACAACCAGGAACAACAACCCTACGATCAATATTATCACCTATACATCCACTAAAATCGAAAGGAAAAGGAAAAAATAAAATCAATAACATACACTGACAGCAACATGAATTCAGCATGCATGCATATCTAAAGATCCACCAATGGTCAAAGATTATTACTGCACCATGCTGCAAAATATCGCAGATAGCAAACAAACCCAAATCATCAGGTGCCTTCTCTCAAATGCAATTAATTAACGTTCCTTTTCTTTAGTTCTTACTCATCAGTTCGTGAACGTCACGTGAATGGTGTTGAGTCTGTTGACACGTCACCAACGTCCCCTTGGTTGGTAAACTGTTTCATAAACTTTTGTGTTGTTACAAATTAAGCCACTAATAACAAATAGATTTAGTAATTGTGAAAAATATAATATTTAATTAAAAAATAATTTTTTAAAAATTAATAAATATTCTAAATTTTTTCTATAAATCAAGTCTTACAAGATTAACAAAATGGATAACAAAATATGACATATAAAATACAATGACTTTTATTATATTATACAATAATTTTATTTTTTATTATATTTTATATATTGTCCATGCATAATTGCTTGTTTTTATTATTCATATAATTTTTTTTTTAAGTATTATTCTAAGGAGAATATTTTAGAATTCTATTTTTCCCATTGGCCCCACCCAAAAACGTGCCAACACCCTACTGAACTATTCAACTACCCCCATTTCCCCCAACACACACGTGTGTGGGCACAAAAAACCTCACGATTCTCAAATTCCCTTTCTCCCCCGCAACTCCCGTACCTTAAAAAACCAAAAACATCTCACACTTTAAACAAAAAATAAAAGACACTACTAAATCCAAATCCAATTAATCACCCAAAACCCAACGAAAACCAAAATTCACAAACAACTCATTTCAATTCGCATCACCAATCGCAAAACCCACCACCCAATTCACTTCAAAATTTCACCAACCATGCCGACGGAGCAATCCGCCCTGTTCGGAAAATACGACCTGGGGCGCCTCCTGGGCTGCGGCGCGTTCGCGAAGGTGTACCACGCGCGGGACCTCGAGAGTGGGCAGAGCGTGGCGATCAAGGTCATAAGCAAGAAGCAGCTACTGGGAAACGGACTAGCCGGGAACGTGAAGCGCGAGATCTCGATCATGAGTGGGCTCCACCACCCGCACATCGTGCGGCTCCTCGAGGTCCTCGCGACGAAGACGAAGATCTTCGTAGTCTTGGAATTCGCGAAGGGCGGGGAGCTCTTCGCGAGGGTTTCGAAGGGGAGATTCTCGGAGGACCTCAGCCGTCGGTACTTCCACCAGTTGATCTCGGCCGTCGGATACTGCCACGCGCGCGGGGTGTTCCATAGGGACTTGAAGCCGGAGAATCTGTTGGTTGATGAAAACGGGGATCTCAAGGTTACGGATTTTGGGTTGAGCGCGGTGAGGGATCAGGTGCGTGTTTTTGAGTTGGTGTATTTTAATAAGATTTAATTGATTAAAAAATAGTTCTACAAAACCCCTTTTTGATTAGAATAAACTTTGCTCTTTAGCCTCTGCACTTGTCGCTATCAGTCGTGTTAGTTCTGCGTTATTGAATATATTTATTGGTCATTTGGTATTGTCAAGTTAGGCGCGTGGAGAGACTAATTTAATCTGCTTTTCACGAACACTAAGTTTGTCATAAGTTAGCGCAGTGTCTTACAAATTTATATAACACTACTCTTTTTTTTATTTAGGTTGCTGTTAAGAATGGTCAACAAGTTTAAGACTATTCTACTCTACTGCATAGAAAATTGTACTATTGAAAGAAAGATAATAGAATAAATCTTTTAATGTCATTTTTTTTTATAAAATAAGATTATGTTTAATTTTTTATTATTTATTAAAAATATAAAACTCATACATGACGTAAATAATTAAAACATTAATGATGAGAGGATTAATCTAAATTTGTCGGTTGATATGTTAAAAGATTAAATTGTATACTCGTTTATGCGAAATTCCAAAGAAGTCATTATGCACATTTGGAAGGTTATCTTTACCTTTTACAGAATTTTAAATTTTAATTTTCTTTAACGACTACAATTGCTCAACCATTTATAGTTGTACATTTTAGTTTATAACATACGTAATAAAGTATAATCAAAATCTTTCTAAGTAAACTTTTTTAAATGAAATAAAAAATTTCCTTTTCTGATTGTATTTTTTTTCTTCTTTTAAATATTAAATATTAAATATTAAATGCACAATTATAATTACTAATGAAAAAAATAAATTGCCTCCCACCGATTTGTATTTTTATGAAAGAAAAATATTATTGGGACTTTTCCAAATAGTGTTGAGAAAGTCACGTTTCTCTTTTATACGGTTTCTCTCTCTCCTACTACTTTTTTAGTCTAAAGTTTAATTTTATTAAAATATCTATAGTAATAGATAAAGAAAATAGAAAAAATAAATCCTTTTTTTATCACTAATTTATCTTTCTATAATTGTTCTTAACTTTATTTTTTATATATTCAAGTGTCATTATTATTAAAAAAATAATAACATATATTTCTTTATCCACTGTTTCCGTCGTTTACTAGTAATAATTATGATTGTTCAACAATTATAACAGTTTAATGCACATTTACACTATGACAATACATATATTTTACAAAATTTAAGTATCAATTATTATGATTTTTTTAACTATTGTAATTATTTATTTTATATTTTATCTAGATTATCAATATTTTTCTATCCCATAAAAAAATAGATTTTCAATATGTTTTTGTTGCTTAAATACCCATATTGAGTAAATATTTACTTAATTTATCTATTTTTTTTATAATTTTTACAATAAAATTCATCAAATTTTATTATCACTTCATGTTGTATACAATCGTAATAAACTTTTTATTAAAAGCTCGTAGAGGTTTAGAGATTTGTCGACCTTCATGCACCTCTCTACAAATATATATTAAAAAATATTAATTTATCATATTAAATCATATAATGATAGAATTGAATATAATTATATCATAAAATGATAATAAAATTTGAATATAATTATAAAATTGATCATAGCTATTTATCCAGGCGTGTTTGAGAACCATTTTTTTTTTCAAAATATATATTTTGTAAACTTAATTGGTTGCTAAACATGTTGCAGATACACGACGACGGGTTGCTACACACGCTGTGTGGGACCCCTGCTTACGTGGCGCCGGAGATTCTGGCAAAGCGTGGCTACGACGGCGCGAAGGCGGACGTGTGGTCGTGCGGCGTCATCTTGTTCGTCCTCACCGCGGGTTACCTTCCCTTCAACGACTCCAACCTGATGGTCATGTACCGAAAGATCTACAAAGGGGAGTTCCGGTGTCCCAGGTGGATGTCACCGGAGCTCCGAATATTCCTCTCGAAGCTTCTAGACACCAACCCGGAGACCCGGATCACCGTCGATGGTATGACCCAGGACCCGTGGTTCAGGAAGGGATACAAAGACATTGGGTTTCACAAGGATTATGGGTTCGTGGACGGGGATGGGTCGGAGAAGGTGGTGGAATTGAATGCGTTTGATATTATATCGTTTTCCTCGGGTTTGGACTTGTCGGGCTTCTTTTCTGATGGCGGCGATGGGGAGTGGGTGGTGGTGAAGGGGTTACAGGAGGAGGCGGTGGAGGCGGCGGAGGAGGTTGGGGTTGGGGAGGGGATGGTGGTGAGGTGGAAGAAGGAGGGCGGGGTGGAGCTGGAGGGGCGGGAAGGGGATTTTGGGATTGGGGTGGAGGTTTACCGGCTACCGGCGGAGATGGTTTTGGTTAAGGTGAGGAGGAGGAGAAGGAGGGGTGGCGGTGACGTGGCGTTTAGGGAGTTGTGGGAGAACAAGCTTAAGCCTAAGCTGCTGCTGTTAAGATGCGGTTTGGGTTCTGAAGTTGCAACGACGTCGTTGAGTAGTGGAGAATCGGGATAACTGGTTGTTGTGGACCGAAGTAACCCGAACAATTTCTTCATTGTTTTTTCTTCCTGCAAACCAAATAAAAAAAAATGGGTTAATGTTGAGAAAATTATGAAAATTGAAATTAACAAGTGGAATTGTAAAAAGATAAAAATTGAAGTAACAAAAAAAAAAGGGAGATTGGTGGTGGGGTCTGTTTGATTGGCACACAAGGACGTGACAGAAAGTTATGTGAATTGATTGCATAATAAAGTGACATTTTAAGGTATGATTCACCATTAATTTACACTTTGATCCAACATATCATTGTTCATAAGGTGTATCTAAGAATTTCTCTATAGTTTGGTTAGAGATTTTGAATTATCCATTGTATTGATGACGATTTAAACTCAAAAAGAGGCAAATAAGAGTATAGAAAACATGCTATAGAGACTCTTCGATGCTCAAGATGAAGTGATATTGTTATATTAAAACCTCTTAGAAAAAATTTGACAGGACAAAACTTATTGGGGGGAGGTGAAAAAGATGGATTACATTTTGAAGGTAGTACTCCCAACAATTGATTATATGATTTGGGGTTCATCGTCTTGTTTTTGTTATTTTGTACATAATAAAAAATAAAAAGGGAGTGTGGTCAAACGTTGTATTCTTCAGGTGGGGTGGGGGGTTTTAAGCACTAAATTTCCTCTTTAGCCCCACATTTGTTTTTGTTGTTTGTATATATTAGCAACTTTAGCCTTTTGGGTTTTCCTTTTTAGGTTATAAGTATGATGGGTAAATAATATATGAAGAACAACAAATATTGGAGATTAGAATGTTATTTCGCAAAAGAATGCATGTACTAAATCTTTGAGTTGCAGTTTCATTAGAATGTTTCTCTGTTGTTGTTGTTGGTTCTATTTCAGTTCTGCCTTCTTGCTGTTGTGTCGACAGATTTGGTGATGTTTTTGTTGTCCTTGTTTTCTTGCTACTTTCTTGTCCATTTGGTGGTTTTCATGCTATTTTATGGTGTTGTTTATGTTTCTATCTTGTTTTTTTGTTCTTTTAATTTTATTTCATTTACTAGAAAGTTTAGGTGAATTTGATATCGATCATCTTACTAAGGTTAAAGCATGTTTCTAGATAGTTTGAAGTTTGAACGCTTATAAAGTTACTTATAGATTATCCACCAAAGTAATTCTCAGATCGACAATGAAAATTAAACTCACATTCTTTTGAGATATGAGCCGTTTCGTTATCAACTATGTCAATCATATGTGACATGTTTTCTGCCTTGTTATTGGTGTGTTTGCTGGTTGTATATTAGTTTTATTTTCGTTTTGTTTCATATCGTGGCCTTATACTTTGGCCTTCGTCCACTTGTTTCTTTGGATCTTTGATCGTTTTCCCTTTGGTGACTTTTAACCATCATGATAAAAAAAAGAGTTTAAGGCTTAAGATGTTGAGTTAAGATATAACGTCTATTCTAATGTATGGTTTCTCATAATGTAGGATGAAGAGATATATACCCATGTAAAACTTGGGTTTCTTGAATACAAAAGAAGCCATTGACCAAAAATAACTATTTTATACATTAAGTAATGTTACGTGTGCATCACATTTTTTTTTGTCATTGTACAACTTGTACGTGTATGAATAGTATATATTGTGACAACTGTGTGTACAAACTTTTTAATACATACACAAAATTTTTTACATAGATGCATCAACTTTTTCAACTACGAACCAAATCAAACTGAATTTGTGATAAATAATGAAAAGTAATTGTCACATTCTTTCTTGCTTCCTACTCACATTGTAAGCGCGTAGACTCACTCTTGCACAAATATTTTTAAGTAGATAGACAAACTTTTCACTAAAAAAAAACAAAGAATGAGGCGAAAATAGAATGAAAAAGATGAAGAGGAAAATTTTGAACCTCACATACACAAACTTTGGCCTAGGGATGGCCCTACATGTGCCCTTACGCACTAGGCCCGTGAGTGGTCCTCATGCATGGGGTATTATTCATCACCCCTACAACTTGCATTTGTAGCCGGGTAGGGCATGCGAACCTGCTAAGAAACCCGAATGAGTCAAGAGCGATTTCTCGCTCTACAAACCACCAAATCATGTGATTCTTGCGAAGAGCTCTACAAGACCCATGCAATTATTTCAAAAACTGTTGAGAAATGAGGTCGGATTTGTTCAAAGAAAACACCATGATTCTCACACTATTCTCTATGTTTTCTCTCAATTTTCTCAATGAAAAACCACCATTTCACACTCGTTAGATTCATCTTGAAAGACTCTATAATAGCCCTAAGGTAAGAGATTGAAAATTGGCCATGCATGAAAGTTTTGGATTTTCAAAATCGTTGTTCATGTAGTTGCATGCATGTCCGATTTTTCAATATTTTACCAACAACCACAATCGCAACAAACTCAAAAAACAGTCATAATTAGAGGACAAAGAAGCTCTGATACCATTTTCAAAACATAAACCAACAATGAATTATTCCCTAATTACAACATGCATCTCTGAATTAATCATTTTATTCTCCATTTCCATATATTACCCGTAGCAATTGAGGAAATTTTGTTCATGGAGTTGTCTCTTCCAATCCAAAGTCATCTTTCTTCCTTATCTCCTCTTCTGATCTTGCTAGACAGAGCTTACCTGTAGTGAAAGCTCAAGAATTCAAGTTAGATAGTGGAAGTGGTTGGGGAAGAGAAGAGAGCAAATTGAAATGGACAATAGTGTGTTTGTGTGTGTGTGTTTCCCTCATTCCCGTCTTTCAACAAAATGTAATCTCCTCACACTAATGCGATAGTGAGTTCCGAAAAAGGACACTCATTGTGTTACCAAATTGATCAAACAAGCTTTCTCATTATAGCAAAATTCATACACAAAAAAATTATATAATGTCATATCCACTTACAAATAATTTATTAAGCCCAACAACTTTAATTGATGACTCAATTTGGGCTAAACAATATGCTCTACTATTTTTGACATCTTAATTGTCTAATTTTTAAAATAGGACACACTTTCCATTTATGGTAGTCCAAAAAAAAAACAACAAAACCGTCCATACGAGATCAAAAGGATTTTACCCAATAGAAAATGTAGATTTAGCACAAGTTGACGAAGGAAACTAAGTATGGAGCTCAAATCTAAGGTCTCGTTTGTTATGTTGCATAAGATATGATAGTATTAACTAATATTATGAATTTGATTTTTATCACATGTTTGGTATAATATAAAATAATATAGAGTTATATGGTTTTATCCATTTTTATCTTACAATTATAGGATTAAGTTATTATGTCATAATAGGACTTATTAGAGTTGATAGTATAAATCAAATTAATCTTAGTTATGTTCATGCTGTTATCTCATCCCCAACCTTCACCACATCATCCCCAGCCATTGTTGACCACCGTTCGCAGCCCACCGTCGCCCACTGTCCCCTGCCACCTCCACACACTGCCTACCACCACTCAATGCCACCTCGACCCACAGATTGTTGTGCGACGAGAGTGGTTAGGTCCTAAGCCGTACAACACCAAAGGCATCACTTAGTCATAGTCAAATGCAAAGCTACGAATACCACTAGGCACTGACATCGCCATGGGAAGCAAACATTAGAGTTGAAACTCTTGCAATATTTTGTTCACAATTTGAATTACAATATTGCAATGTGTGAGATCACTTCACCTTCATGGCTTCACCAGATATCGCCTTTAATTCCCAATCCAGTTCTATCCCTTGTACCTTCGATCATGACCTTGACCCTCCTATCCAGCTCCATTTGCTACACCTCTTACTCAACCTCTTTGGTGTCGAATTGTCGAAACTGAATGGTGATCTCCACGAATTCAATTCCACTCAAGCTCAACCCTCCCGCTCCCATGAGGTTGCAACTTGCAATCTTTGGCTCATCCAAACCCATGGCCTATGATAGGGTCAAATTATTATTATTATTTTTATCATCTTTTGCATAAAAACTAATTCTTGATATATTTATGTGCATTCATATATATTTTTTCATAAAATTAATTTTATCCTATGTGGACTTATATGATAAGATAACAAATATTGAACAGGTTACAAGGCACATACGTTATGCGCCAAACATTATATAGTGTAAAAATTTATATTGTGCATTGCTTATATTATATTATCCGACCTTATACTATCAAGTATAATATTATTCGACTTTATCCTATATGATATACCAAATAGGGCATAAGGGTATTCACCATTCGATTTGACTCAATTTTGAGATAAAAAACCAACCAATCCAAAAAATATTTTTTTTTCATGTTTGATTTGTTTCAGTTTAATTATTATTGAAAAATTGAACTAAACCAAATCGAGCCAATTAAAATTGATTTGGATTGGTTAGGTTTTTCAGTGTTTTACTAAAATGTTTGGATTGATTAGGTTTTTCGGTGTTTTACTAAAGGAAATGTGTTTAATGGCCTAACAGTTTCAGCCTGAAACGACATGCGAAATTTATTAGACAATAATGCTCCTTTACGTTTCAACCCAAAGCAATTTTATTTTCTCTCTCTCCGTATATTATGGACTCACTTTGATGGGATATTCTTCCTTGTAATATGTATCTTCCCAAAACTGCTTCGGGGCATTTAGTAGTACTCTACACTAAAATGTTTGGAATAAAATGACTTTCACGTTGTGGGCTGGCCTAATCTAGAAAGGCCCAATACATCTTGGTGGCGCTATTTGGGCCCAGCACATTTTGGTAGTGCTATTAATGATTTCTTTGGTTTTGGTTGTGCCATAGTTTTGATTTTTGTAAAGGACCATTTATGTCCATAAAAAAAAAAAAACCACCATAATACACTCTTTCCTTCACACGAGGATCGCTGCCTCCACCACAACAACCAGGAACCTCCTCTTTCAGGCAAAAAAATTCACTGAAAAAGTTCTGTGACGAGGTCAAGTTGCTATTCCTCCTCCTCCTTCTTCTTCTAGAACCTTCTTTTTATTTTAGAACTGTCCAAGGTAGCTAGCTATACCAACCTTTTTACTTGCTTTGGTGCATGAAGACCACACCCGCGAGGTGTTTGTTTTTTTTGCTTCTATGAAGTTTTAAGAATGCTGTGATTATTGTTCTGCGAGTGTAGAAAGAGTCTGTTACATTTGGTGGTAGAATGTCTACTGAGGGAAGCTTAAGGCTTAAGCTGAAGAAGAAGGCCAAACTTGCAGTGAGCAATTCTAGGAACACTAGGAGAATTAGGAAGGGTGAGGATTCTTTTGAAGGAGAAAATGGAAACGATGGGTCAAATGGGAATTTGAAGAAAAGGGTGAAATTGAAAGGAGTGAGAACAAGTGAAGAAGGAGGGAGCGGAAGAGGGTTTGGTGGTGAGAGAGGAAAGTCTAGAACTTTGGATTCATCTGGGAGGAAGAAGAGAGTGTATGCTAAGGATAAGGAGGGAATGGTTGAAAATGGGAAGTTTCGGAATGGCGAAGGAGTTTCAAAGAAGAAAGATTTTTCAAAGAAAGGGGAGAAGAGGGTGAAAGATGAAATTGCTGAATTGAATTCCAAGATGGAAGCTTTTCTGAAGAAAGAGGGGAAGAGGGTGAAAGATGGAATCTTTGAAGGGAAAACAAGTCAGCGCACAATGTGGGTTTGCAGTAAATCAAGGGATGCTGGTTCTGCAGCCAAGCGTTTGAGTCGAGAAATGAAGGATAGGAAGGAGAAGGTTGTGTTGGCTACTGGTAAAGTGAAAGCCATGGCAAAAGAGGATGATGGTCGTAGCGGTTTAGTGAAGAACAATCGAGAAAAGAAATCTGAGTTTGGCAAGGGGAAAAGCCAAACAGTTGTATATACTTCAAGTTCTGGCAAGAAAAGAGCCCAAGATCAAGCAGGGTTGGATGATGATGCTGAGATGATAGATGATCAGCCAAAGAAGAAGAAGAAGAAATGGGAGATCAAAATTGACCCGCATGATATCTCAAACAAGAGACTAGATGATGACATTGGTATTGATGGTAAGTAACTTTTTGTCCTCTCTTTGCATAATCATAGATGCTGTTTGACCGTTCTACTTTTTTTTTTGCTTTGATGCTAATATTTTCCTTAGGGTCTCTAAAATGTATTCGGATAACAAACTGGTGACTGCAAAAAAATTGATAATGATTATATGTTTTTGTGGATGGTAATTAGTATATGTTTTAATTCCAAGTAATTAAATAATATTAGTAATTGCATACCCTTATCTGTGAACTATGATGTGCAAGTCATGGTAGCTGCAAGCTGTGCTTTAGAGCTGTACTGAGAATAATGGATTACATTTATTAAGAAAGGGTTTGCGCGTGTGCGCGTGTGTGTGGGTGTGCGCGCGTGTGTGCGTGCGCGTGCGTGCTTAACATTTGCTTCATGCATACTGTCTATAATTCTTTATTTTCAATTTGGAAGCTAACAGAGGATGCACAAGAAGAATGAGTTGCTCATTTAAGCGAAAGAAACACCGGATAATTGTCCTTCCTTTAACATTAATGTTTTATAGTGCAGACTATTTTTCTCTAATTTTATTCTGTGTATACACATTGGTAGCTTGATTGCTTGTTGCTCATCTCGAATGTGATGCTTTTTACAGTTTACCCTAGTGTCTTGAGGACTTCCCCTTTGATACCCTAAGTTAATTTCAGGTAGCAAAGAAGAGAAGAAAAAGGAGTGTGAGAAAGAGCCTCAAATGTCCAAGAATGCCCAGTTCCGTGCAATACAGCCTAGCCCTGCAATACTTTCGTTTGTGGAAAACAATGTAATTTGTATGAACAAAGACATCATTGTGCCGATTATGTTGTTTATTATTACCATGACAGTATTTTGATTTTTTGAACTATGATTATTATTTGCAGCTTTTGGGCAGGAGACGCACGATCGACTTGAAAAGGGCAGGCTACAACATAGATCTTTCTGCACCTTTAGACAATATTCCCTTTTCCAGCAGTTCAGAAAGAGAGAGAATTGAAGAAACCGTATGTGCCTGTTTAATGCATTCAAAACAATAGAATATACTTTTAGAATAAGCAATGCTATGATTCATTATAAGTATTGTTGATTCTCCTCTGTTAATGTTGATATTATGTGCTGATTACCCGAGACAGGCTTTTAGGAATAAATTGGAATTTTTTGCTGCTGCAAAGGCCTCGTCATCATTTCCACCTCCTAATCTTCCTGAGATTGCATTTGCGGGTAGGATTTTAAGCCACTTCATTTCATCTCTATTTATTTGTTCCATTGTTTTCTTGGTTTACTTTAATTACATTATGTCATTGTTGCATTCAATTGGTCAAGGTGTGATATTTGATCATTTTTATCATATTTCTGGTTTGATTACCTGTTTTAGCTTAGCTATTCTGTATCTGCTATGCAAAACTTGATGGTTATAACTTCATTTGATTTACTTATTATCAAGCAATAATTATAACAATAGGAATGATAATGTGTTAGACATGAGACGCCACCTAGACCCAAGAAGGCTCAGGACTTCACTAAGGTATTTTGAGAGAGGGAGGAAAAAGTTGAGGCCCAAAATTCTATCAGCAAGGGAGGAAATTGTGTAACAGGCAATCAACAAGGGAGGGAAAATCATATCAGGTGGGGGATTATAAACTGATGCGGAAAGTATGACCATTGTCGGAAAATTGGTGAGGATTTGAGGGAGAGTCTTGGCCTCTCGAAGAGCCATCCCTATCTTTATGTTCCTGCAGCTTTCCTTTCTGTTATTTCTGTATTTTTTTGCATTCTTTCAAGCTTGGTTAGCTATCACACTGATACCTAATTGAGCCATATTTACAGAAATAAAAATCCACATACTGTTACAGTATTTTTGTCTGTTCATCTTATTTTTTTGTTTGTTGGTATCAGTTGCTATCAATATATGTATAGAATTCTTCTTTCATTATCCAAAAACAATGGTATAGCTATAATTACTTTGAATATTGTTGTTGTCTTGCTGCAATAATGAAGTTGCTGCATTGTGGTCGGGTGGTCATGCAATAATGATGGGGCCGCATACATCTGATCCTCCAAAACCCCTAGATTTTCTTTTTCTAGTTGCATGAAGTCATTGTGGTGCAGAATATATGTATAAGCTACATTAAGTTATAAGGATGGATTTCTAGGGCTATGAATCGAACCTATACTCGGTAGCTTTATTAACTGACTGGAATTCAAGTAAACCTTTAGCAGCAGAAGTTAGGGGTGTTTCTGTATTGGGTTACTTTAAGGGATCTGATCAAGTGAAGAAATCTGGGTACAACAAAGAATCCAGTGTTAGATGTAATGTAGTTGCTAGGAGAAACATAAAGTGATATTTTGCTGATTGTGTTCTGCGCCTTCTGGCTATCAGGAAGGTCAAATGTTGGGAAGTCATCGCTTCTTAATGCGCTCACTAGACAATGGGGGGTTGTACGGACGTCAGACAAGCCTGGCCTTACACAGGTATCCCTTATGTTCTCAATAGTTATCACATATGAGGATACTCAGAAGATTAGTGTTGTTGAACGATGGAATGACTTTTGTAACAAATGATGAATTCTCTGCAGACAATTAACTTCTTCCAGCTGGGAACAAAGCTTTGTTTGGTCGATTTGCCAGGATATGGATTTGCCTACGCAAAAGAAGAAGTGAAAGAAGCTTGGGAGGAGCTTGTAAGTGCACATATTGTATTTAATTTCTCTATGTTCATGTTGTGTAGCCTCCAAAGTGTAATCTCTAGTTTGTTATATTGAAATAGCACTTGGCACTTGGCACTTGGCACTTGGCATGATAAAATTAGTTTTGACTAGCAATGGCACAACCTTTTAATTCATTACTGTTGGACTAGAAAAACAGTAAGTCCCACCTTTTGGAGCCGTTTATTGACATGTCAAAAGTATTTATGTCACTGATTTTTGTGTGCACTAAACTATAATTGAATTGTGTTCTGCAATTCGATTTCTTGTAGTTGTATGCTGCTTCTAATTTTACAGTTAAAGGCTCATAGAAGATTATTAAAGTCATGTTTTTAGTTGCCTTGTTATATTAAGCACTGATCAATTGTGTTTCTGGAAAACCTCTAATTGTAGGTGAAGGAGTATGTTTCCACAAGGGTTGGTCTCAAACGAGTATGCCTTTTGATTGACACAAAATGGGGTATGAAGGCAAGAGATTATGAACTAGTGGAGTTAATGGAAAGGTACAACATACATGTGAATTTGATACCATGCACCTTTGTTCTTTCTTTCTTTCTTTTCTCCCTTGGCAAGTTACATATAGAAGTGTGGCTTATATTGTGTTCATATAAACTAAATTGGGGTGTCATATACCTACATTTATTTGATATCAATATGCAGATCAAAAACTAAATACCAGATAGTATTAACTAAGACAGATACAGTTTTCCCAATTGATGTGGCACGCCGCGCCATGCAAATTGAAGAGGTGAATATTGGCCATCCAAACTATCCTTTTGTCTGAAAATTAATGTTCTTTTTTTTATTTTTTGGAGATTAACAAGTTTCTGTGTACTTGTTCACAGAGCCTGCTGCAGAACAAGTCTGTAGTTCAGCCTCTGGTAAACTTCCTTCTGCAGATTTGTTTCATGTTTTTATCCCTTTTCCTGATATTGTTGTTGGGATTATGTTTTGTGTTGTACTGTGTGCCTATTGCAGATGATGGTAAGCTCAAAATCTGGAGCCGGCATCCGAAGCTTGAGAACAGTTCTTGCCAATGTAGCACGATTCGTCAAAATCTAGAAGATATTGTAAGGTGGTTTTCTTTTGTTTCACGTTTACTTGATTACTTCGAGTTTTCTGTTCTTATGACATGGATCATGATAAGATTAGCAATGAATGCATTTGGTAGAAAATTGGAATAACACTTATTTTAGAAAAGATGATAGAATCCATAGATTTCGATGGCGGGGCAATAGCAGAATTGCAGCTTCATGTTTTCATAATAGCGGGAGTTGCGGCCGCAATAGTGGCCAAATCGTGGTGCGTTCACGTTTTCGCAGCCACTTTCTTTCTTTGACAGTCATTTTCTGCCGTTTTGCTCTGAAAATCAGAGTTTGAAGCTTGTTTCTGCCCTCTTCAATGGCGGCTGCTGGATTTCAGATCTGAAAACTTTAAATTTTTAACATTTCAAGCAAAATTACTTTTATATCCTCACTTAAATCAATGAAGTCTTTATTTTCCCCTCACTTAAGCAAGTCAAATTTCTATTCTGCCCTCACCACACCTCACCTTCAATCTTCCTTACTACAACTGTGTTATTTTACCGGAATAAATTGAGCATATATGAACAACCTTACTTCTTTTTATCCTATGCTCCTCCCTTCTCTTTATCTACATTTTTCATTTTTCTCGTCCACCCACTGCCCATTGTAGCCTCTGTTTCTTTTCTTTTTTCTTTCTGTTCATTTTCATTTGTTTTTCCCTTTAGCCTGCCGCCCCCACCTCTTGTTTTCTATTCCTTTCGGTTTGGGGTTCTTTGTTCACTTTTCACTATGGATTATGATTATTACTGTTGATTATTAATGATGAATGAGTGTAATTATGGACAGTTTCTTATTGTTGAACACTTACATGTATGTATATTGAAAGAGTGTTCATCCTGCTCCCGCTATCCCACTATAGCGCTTTTTGGGACTGGCCGCTCTGCGCCACTACCCACAATTGACTACTATGATAGAATCTTGTTTTAAGTGATTTGTGCATGAGTGGAGAAGGTCAATAAAAACTTCATTAAGGAAAATAGATCAAATGGAGGATTGTTCAATTGCTAGAGGTGGAGTAAGACTTAGAAAAGTTGAGTGAGATTACTAAAAGAGATTTAAGAATTAATTGTTAATAGTTTCAATGCGGACATGATTCATGAAAGAACACTATAATATTGTCTGATTCTATTTTTCTTGTGGGATTAGACTTAGTTTCTATTTTTCCTTAGTTTCTATTTTTCTTCTTTCTCACTAGTAAAACATAATAATCAAATCTACAAGAAGTAAGCCTTATCCTACTATGTAGGGTTGACTACATCGATCAAACGACGCTATAGTGTTCTCTGTCTTGGACTATGTTTACATTCAAGCCATTAACCTCCAAATCTCTTCTAATAGTATTTTCTATGATTTTTCTAAGTTTCCTTCTACCTCTAACTAATAAGATACTCATCATCTGATATACTCTTCTCATTGGGGGCTTCTATAATTATCAAATCTAGGTTTGTCAAATTGCCTTGAATAACATCCAATTTTGCTTTTATTCGTACTTTGCAGGCCATTCTCTTTTGCTGATGCAGGTTTTTCAGATCTGAGGTGCCACAAAGGCATACTGAATTCATTTTATTTGTAGTGCAAACTTCACTTTCTGCATATGGCTGCCCAAACCTAATTTTTGTTTTGTCTCTTTATCATCTCCTAGTTTTAAATGGCATTGCAAGAAATTTTGTATTCCTGTTTGCAAGAGCACAGCTCTGATTTTTATAAACTAATATTTTTATCACTTTTTTAGTTCTTTTTTAAAATAAAGGAAGAATTTCATTAAAAAAGAAGAGAATTATGAAAAGTAAGAGGATAAGAGAACCTTTGAGACAAAATACCACAAAAAACTAAAAAAGTTATTAATGAAGTAAAGCCTTTCAATCTTTTAAAATATGTGAGGAAAAATCCTTTAAGAAGATTGTGAATTTTTCTTCTTAAACTTAATTTTGATACACTGCAAGTTCAAAAGTCATTTTACATTAGTCATATATATTGTCAGAGTAGCACACATGCTTGACTTTTGCATTCCTCTCCAAAGTCACATAAAATTCTCTTGCAGGATGATGTATAAAACCAATTTCTTTTATTAACATAAATATTTTTTTCCTTGGTCAAAGAGCATGGGTGCATACATGCTCAGCACTTTTCTGAAAAATGCATGACCTTAGTGCTTGGTTGTTAGAATATGTACCTAACACACCCCATTAGCCGCCCCCCACTAAATTTGAAGGGTCTTCCTGTATATAACTCCTTTCTTTCACTCTTATATGTCACTTTTAATAAATATTAATAAATTAATAAATCAATTAATTCACATACTTAAATAAAATATCAAGGGTTTAGATTAAATTATCTTTCAATAACTTCTCTCACACTTCTCATACTTCAATTTAAATATATATTAAGTAATTAGTGAGAGAGTTATAAAATTTTTTAATGCAATTAATATAATAGTAAAAAGTTCATAATAATTAGTGGTATAGTTAGAAAAACAATAATTATACTTCTTTAATATAATTAAATGACAATTAATTTTGAATAATTTTAAATAAAATGTGACATCTAAGAGTAGATAGAAGAGGTAGTATTTGTTGTTATCCTGATCTAGTGGGTTTGGAGGACAAGCAATGAGTGTCATTATCTTGTGAAGCAGAGTTGAGATAATTAATGCATTAATTGTGATTGGAACTAGGTTGCAATTTGAAAAGTGGGAACATCAGCTGTCCATCTCTGTAATATTAAAAACTAATTCATCTAACTGTTCTAATAATAAATTATTATTCAGCTCTAATGCAATATTTTCAATGTAATCACATTTTAGGTTCTTGGGACTTCTCTCTTTTTGGATGATCAATGGCGAGATTTTGTTTTCAAATTTATAAGGGGGAATGCTTACCTAGGCACCTAAACTTTTTCGCGATGTCCATGTAAGTTTCTGAACAAAAAAATGTTTTTCATAGGTCCTTGAACTTTTTTGTCATTTCCCCGTTTATCCCTCCGTCTGTTTTCGACGTTACAACAGCGCACAGGTTGTTAACTTGCTCTCTCTTCCTTACTCCCCCATCCTCCATGGCAGCTGCAATTTGCTGCCATCTTCCATCATCATCTTATTTTCTCCACTAAAAATCTCTAATCATCATTTATTGCTAGCAAATTACAATCTAATAGAATTATACCAGAACTAATTTGAAACTCAGATTGTGAATAATTGTTGAATAAATCACAACACATAATGCCACCTAATCAACAAATCCCCAAATTGTAACCCTAATACCCTTCTAAAACCTAAATCAACAAATCAACAACACTAAAATTATTATGAACCCTAAATTAATAAGTCCCCAAATTGTAGAAGAGAACAAGAACTGGAGAAGTAAGGGGCAATTTTCGTCATGGTGTCAGCCTCATAGATTTGAGGACGAGCTTTTTGCCTCTTAGTGTTGGGCTCGTCATTCTGGCGATATGTGGCAATGCTTAGAATGACTCTGAAGTCATACTCAGAGTTGCTAGTGAAGACGACACGTGTAGAGTTTTCTTTGTCGATTTGGGAGAATAATGAATCCTGAACAATGTTGTAGCTGCCATGGAGGATGGGGAAGTGAGGAAGAGAGGACGAGTTAACGTTCACGTCTGTTGCCGTGACGTCGCAGACGGATGGATGAACAAGGGAAATGGCAAAAAAGTTCAAAGACCTATGATGAGCTTTTTTTTTTTTGTTTAGAAACTTATGTGAATGATACGAAAAAGTTAGGGGCCTACGTGGCATTCCCCCAATTTCTAATATACCAAAACAACTATAAAACCATATTAAAATCCTAGGTAGTTAGGTATCATAACCATTTTTGGATGATCAATGGTCATGATGAATTATTTACTATAAAGTCAAATGCAAAATAGAAGTAACAGAAATAAATAAATAAAATAAAACCATGCTTAAATTTTACAGAAGTAATTTTTGTAAAATGTATTAGCGTTCTGATTTTAGTTTGCACATCCTAAACCGTGTTTTAAATGGAGCAATTGGGAACTCAATTTATTTCAATATATTTGACAAGATATAGTTTCATATGCTTTCAAGACTCAAACTATTAATTGCATATAATTAAAAATATACATATTTTTCCATTAAACCAAATCATATTGAGTGAGAAGAATAATAGAAATGGATTCTCTCTTTGGATTTATTTTCATGTGGATAGAATCTCAAAATAATTCTTACCTTTTAGTCTAAAAAACTAAGACTCAAAATAAATTAAAGTTCACCAAAATTATCATTTCACTCGATGAAGTACAAGTTAGTAGTCCCTTATTTATACCCTTAGGTAATATTCATGTAACTGAATCCTATTTTACCATTTATTATTATTATTATTATTAAGATCATATCATATCTGTTGTTAAGTGTAATTTCTTATCATGAATTAATGAGGTGAGTACCATGCAAGACATAAGCAACAAATTAATTAATGACAAAATGTCACACTTAATCATATATAATAAGAAATTTAATGGAGAGAATCCATTCTCGAGGGATAATTAAGGGGTTGTTTGATTTTTATTTTCATTTTCAGTTTTTGTATTTTCAGGATTTTTTTTTATTATTTTCATTGCTTTTTTGTTTTCAAATGTTTTCAAGTTTTTAAAGATTTTGTGATGGAAATAGTAAATATAAAAAAAATAAAAATTAGAAATAAAAGTAAGAAATAATAACTAAAATCACATAAGTCATAATTTTCTTTGCTAAACAAAGTTTTAGGTTGGGAGGAAGCTTTGCTTCAATGTACACCTTTAGGCTCATCCCACATTTACAAATGTATTTATAGTGACAAATGGGAGAAACCAATAATCAAAGTCAACCCTTGTTGACAGAGAATAATTAAGTTTAGTAATTAATGACGAAAGAGAATTTGGGTATATTAAAGTTAAAAATTGAAAAATGATATTAAAAAAAACTAAGCCTTATTAACGAGATACAAATAAAAAATTTCAATAGAAAATGTTCAAATGTTTTATCAACAATAAAATAAAAAGAATTTTCAAAATAACTTTCATTTTAGTATCTAAATTTAGTTAACAGTTTTATCTTTAAAATATAACTACTCCACGTACTATCTCATAATCATACTACACCTTTTAATAATCCCATTTATATCAAGTGGTTTTTTTTTTTTTTTTGGTAGACAAAGGGGCAAAAGCCCAAAAGGAAAACAACAAAACTAGCCTCCACGAGGCCACGCGATCTGAATCAGATCATTCAGAAGTAATGTGCGAGTAGCCGCCGGGGCCATATCAAAATGAGCGATCTCAAAGTTGTCGAGTTTGTGACTCATATTGGCAAGACAATCAGCAACTCGGTTTGACTCCCTGAAAACATGTTGAAGATGCACCACCCACCTCCTTGATAAAAGTTCGCGGATCTGAGATATAATCGAGGCAGCTGGAAGTAAGCGATTATGGCAATTCTGGATAAGCTTGCTAGCACTTTGAGAGTCGCAATCAACTCGAACTTGTTGAAAACCACCCTGCCAAGCAATATTTAGCACATGCAAAATGCCCCACATCTCGGATTTGGTAATGGATGTCAAGCCCAATTTGATCGAGAAACCTTTAACAAAGCTTCCCGATTCATCTCTAATCAGACCTCCACAACCTGCACTACCGGAGTTAAGCATCGAACCATCACAATTCGCTACCACCCATCCAGGTGAAGGAAAGTGCCAACAAACCAGATGTTCCTCCGATTTGGAAGTTATAGGAGAAGAATAAGTATCAACCGAAAGAGAATAATGCTTAAGTCTCAAACCAAAAGAAAACCAAAGGTCACCAATACTAGGGGAGGAATTATTAAAAATAAAATCATTACGAACATACCAGAGATAATGAAGGGCCAAACCAAACACCGAGCGCCATTCCTGGTCACCATACCAACCAAAATGATGGCCTAGCTTTAGATTATCGCTAAGCCATGTATGCAGGGATGCGCTGAAAAAATTGTACCAACAAGAGGGATGCAATAACCTCTTCCAAAATCTCGATACTACCTCACAATCTCGAAGGGCATGCAGAATGGTCTCCATGGCATGATTGGAGCATCGAGGGCAGGAACTATCCAAAGAAAGATGACAACTCACGCGATTCACATTAGTCAGTAAAGCTTCTCTGGAAACCAGATAGAGGAAGGATTTAAATAACCCATAGGGTGAATATTTCATACTACTTAATTTATTTATTTTTAATAATTTTTATAATTAAATCCATCAAATTTTATAATCATTTCATGTTCTATATGATCGTAATAAATTTTTAATTAGTCAAATTATTGAAAGAGGTTTAAAGATTTGTAAACTATTTTAACTTACAATGCATCTCTTTATAAATATTATATTAAAAAATATTAATTTATTATATTAGATCACATAATTAATTAATATGTCATATTAGATCATAAAATAATAATAAAATTTAATGAATTTACTTATAAAAATTATAAAAGTGAATAAATTAAATAACGTGAGATGTTCACTCCATCTATTTGAGAAACCAACTTATTTATATTATCGTTGAACATGAAATTTAATTTGCTTTTTTTTTTTGGAAAGGAGATTCCTGATTCAGACTATCATTTCTATGACATTAGTGGCTTGGATTGAGTCTTATTTGATAAAAGAGATTGGGTCTTATGTACTATTTAATTTAACAAAAATCAGAATAATAATAATAATAAAAAGTGGCTGGGATTGAGTCTTATTTGATAAAAGAGATTGAGTCTTATGTACCATTTAATTTAATAAAAATCAGAATAATAATAATAATAATAAAACCACTCAATTTGTAAGGAACACCCTTTCTATTCACTAGAGAAGGAGGAGTTATAAATTCCATAAAAAAAAGGAGAAGTTATAAATAAAAGATAAATTACCTCAACAAATAATGTGAGAAGGGTATAATAATCCTAAAATTAATTGTGACCAAGGGGTGATTAAAATTTCACAACCCTTTTATTAGTAATAAAGATCAAAGCTCGATTTCATAAATTCTCTCTCCATTAAATTTGTATTTCAACTACTATTATCTTTTTTAATTTTCCAACTGTCAAACTAAATTAAACTAAAATTAATGATAAAAAATTTAGTTTAAGAAATCTTATAATCCCTTGCCAAGATGCTATGTACGGATAAATATTTTTTTTAGTTTCAACGTATGAAATTTTCTTTCTAGTTTTAACAAGATGAAATTTACATATTTCTTTTAATAATTTAACTTTTACGTTTTAAATTTGAGTATTAATTTAGTTCTTACCCTAACAATTCTTTTTTTTTTTTTTGTGCAAATTCTTTTTCTTACACTAACATTTTGATAAAATTATTTTTTAAAGGGTCTTACTCTAGTATCTATTTAAATTTAAAGATATTGATATACTATGATTATTTATGACTAAGAATTAGTCATATTTCCTGACCTTTAAAATATAAAAATGTACTGATAACCTTGTAAACATTAGAATATCGAAGAAATAACTTTTTTTTTAAAATCAAATTTACATCAACTTTAAAATATTTAAATTTAAAACATAACTACTAAAAGTAATATTTACGCAACAAAAATAATACCAAATGCAAATCCTCACTTCCATTATTTATATCCCCAAGGACCCCAACTATCACCAATTCATTATTATGTCATATATTGCATTCCCTCAAAGCATTTGACTTTCTGGTTTTTCAGAACCAATCATCCACCAACTGCATGTGCCACCCTTAATTCACACACGCAACGCTGTTTTCTTGAACAAAAATCAACGTTCAAAAGCACTTAACCACATAGCTCCAATTCATTTCGGAGAAGAAGAAGGGGGAGAGGGGTTTTGAATTGAATCGATTGAAGAACAAAAAAGAAAAGAAGAAAAAGAATGTGTCCTCTGAGGATCATTCTCATATTCTTATCTGCAACCCTCGCCGGTTTCTTCGTTCTCAGAAACCTCAGATCTCAACCCCAAATCCTCGGCGACGACGACGATTCTGTTACGATTTCTGCGACCAACGAAAACTCCGATTCTTCGAAATCTTCCGCTTCCAAGGTTGATCCCTTTTCCCCCCTTTGCTTCAATTTTGGGGTTGAAATTTAAAAATCTCGTCTTTTTTTTTTCTTATTTCTTAACCCTAACCCTAAATTTTGTGAACTTTTTTTGGGGGGGATTCAGGTTCGTGCTGCTTTGGAATCTGGGTTCTGGGGATTCGTTGACATGGCTAGTGGGCGTTATCTTTGGAGGCACATGGTTTCTTCTCCCTCTGCCAAGGCGCTCTAGATGGTTGATTGATGTGAAGAGTAATTGATAATTGTGTGTTAATGTTGTTACCCCTTTTTTCCAGCTTCATGATCAGGGCACCGAAAAAGGGTGCATGGAAAAATTGCCTTTGATATTGTAATTGGATCAATTTGGATTCTGTATTATAGCTGTTGTTCATAGTATCGTTGTTCTTGTTGGTGAAACAAACATAGCTGCATTGATAATAACAATAAAAATCCTCACTTTTTGTTGAAGTGTGCTCTTTTCATTGTTTCTGTTCTGAGTTGGCTGAGTTTCATGTAAAAAGATGTTTTGAGTGTGGGGTTTCCATGGGAACGTTGGTTTTGCTCTATTTAACTTGTTGGATTCAAATGGGATTAACTGATAAAAGACATCTTTTTGGCTTAGCAACACAAGGAAGGTATCTGATATTGATGTGTAGAACTAGGGCAGTTGAATTATTGCATTTTTTTGTCATCAAACGTATATGGTAGATGGAATAAGATTCTGACAGGATAGGAGCATGATTTTAGGATGGAAAAATAGATGGATTAAAGTGTTACTGAATGTGAAACCAATAAAAAAAAGGAGCTAATGAATGTTCTAATGAATGCTATACACTTTATAGTGTATGCCTGGTTCACTAATAATGATAGGATAATGGTAGAAAACCAAGCTGGTGATTTGTGACTTTTGAGTGCTGTAAACAGCACATTTGAAACAGGTTGTGTTTTGGGTGACGATGGGTCCTCATAGTGTGTGTTTCAATTTCAGTTGTGATAGCTCATAACCAATTTAAAAGCCCTAAAAGTGAGAAATTTTCATTTTTGCTATAACTTAGAATTGAATTGGAACTAGTGTAGTTGAATAATATTGAATTTTTTTGTCATCAAACTGAAAATCCCTTTTCTATGTGTGAGTTGATAAAATGACAGTGCTCTTACCAGAATCAAAAGCAGGTGTCCCTTTCAAAATTTATTCTGCCTTATAAGCTTGTATCAGATTACTTATAAGTCATGATCCCTTTCAAAAACACCTAACATGTGTCATTATATCCATTCCAACTACATACGTTGGGCCATTGACCGTATTTTATGATAATGATTAATGGCCACTGATTTCCTACATATATGTAATGATCTCTTAAGTGGAAAAAAAATTAGAACTCAGGTCTTGGTGGTTTATCTAATTTATGAATATGTAACAAGTAGTGGAATGAGAATGTTGTATCATCATGACATCGCACAAGGTTGACACAAACAAGTTTGGGAATTTATCTTGATGATTATTATTATTAGGTTCTTCTTTTGGAAGTAGTAGCAATATCTTTGATCTGGCATTTTTTTTTTTCAGAAAAAGTTAAAATTGTAATTTAAACGCCCACCTAAGAGCCTTGCGCTCTACCAACTGAGCTGGCATGTTTGGTCTGTGGTTTTTAACTTTTTGTATTTGCTTTTGTGTAAAACCCTATAGCATGGCGATGCATAACAGAATCCAGCAAAATCATAAAAGAAATAGACTAACTGATATAAAAAATTAATTCCCTACTTAACTGACAATGTCCACTAATTATTATAAAGTCGTTGACCAAATACAATCGTCTTCGATCACAATTAATTTGATCCATTTGATTTCTCTCTATATTTTTCAATAAAAAAGAGAAATTATTACTTATTTTCTAACAAATATCCCATTTCTTTTAACTTTAGCAGGCACTACGTGCTTGCTTGCCCCGCTACTAAAAACAAAGAGTGCTCATGATGGGGTCTATTTAACATGGTTGGACTAGAAAAAAATACTTAATTTTCTTTTGGTTACAAAAGATACTTAATTTTAATGCGCTCATAGTGTGGAAAAGAATTTTCAAATTGCTATCCTAAAAAATAAAATTAATGGTTATCAATTAATTCGAATTAATTGGATAAAGAGTGTATAAAAGGGTTGAGGCGAGTAAATCAATTAAACTCAAATTGTTTTTCTTCCCAACGGTATACGCACATTTATCCAACTCCAAAAGCTTTGTTTTTTCAACGGTCAAATTTCATTTTGCAAAGAGGACAGAGAGCGGAAGCGATGAGGAAGAGAAAGGGTTCAAGATCTGAAGCCTCAACAAAAACCCTCTTCAATTCTGCATCATCAGAGGAAGCTCCGCAATTTCAACAGCACCACCGGAAGGAAGAAGAAGAAGGTTCTGCAGGGCACAGCTTCTTCGCTTGCTATCTCTTGGCCTCTCTAAACCCACGCTTCAAAGGCCACACTTACATCGGGTACTATTAATCAGATCAAATCACCCCCCCCTTTTTTTGTTTATGTTTCTCTCGTGCTTCGTCTGTTGAAAATTTTCGATTTTTCCTGATTTCAGATTACAGATCACGGATTTCCTTCTCTCTGTTTCACTTCTCATGATCGAAATTTGATGACCCCAAATTTAATCCACAAATTAACGATCGCCCCAAATCCAAAATTGCCTTGAATAATGACAATCTTTTGCTTCTAATCATTCAAAAGTTTTGATATTTTCTCGATACAAATCATGGGCTTGTACGAATTTTTGTTTCCCTTTGTCGTTTCTGGATCAATTTCAAGTTGGTGCCTTTATCATGTGATGATCGTAATATTTCTACTTTTCTTTTCCCCCCTTATTTGTTAGAGATGTTCAGTGCTTACTATTTCTTTTGTTTTTAATGTATGCTTCAGTTTGCTATTTTGTGATATAGATTTCTTTGTGTTTCTGTGTATGCAATTGCAGATTTACGGTTAATCCGAGGCGCCGGATCAGGCAACACAATGGGGAGATTGGGTGTGGAGCTTGGAAAACGAAGAAGAAAAGGCCTTGGGAGATGGTCTTGTGTATCTATGGCTTCCCGACAAACGTATCTGCTCTTCAGGTCCGATTATGCTTCCTATATATATCGTGTTTGTTCAATAAAATTACTCATGAAGCTTTGTGATTGGTGGGTAGTTAGTTTGTTTGAGCAAGTTAGATTCAGTAGTGTGTGAGTGCAAGGATACATTTCGTGTTTTTGTGTTGGTGGGGGGAGAATGGCCTGAGATGTTATGTGGACATTCGAATGTTTGTGAGTTCACTGACATACTCATTAATAGACCTGGTTATGATTCCATGTGTTTAATATTTGCATGCAATGGTCAGGATTGTTTCTGGTGTGATTCCAACTGGTTGCAGGACTAAATTTTCTCCTAAATGTGTAGAACTTGAAACCTGACATGTTTTCTCAAAGTAAATTATTCATGCAGTGTGTGGTTGACATATGCAATCACTTATCTGACCTGCTTCTTTGTAAAATTCATTTGGAAGATTATATGCGAAAAATATGAGCAGTTGAATATGCTCCTTAAATGTTTTTGAGCATGAATGTTCCATGGAATTTACCTATTTATAATTTATCAAGTTAAAACCATTAGTTCTGGTCAGCATTTTCTCATCTTCAGCTTTCTCCTCTTCATTGGATGCAATCAGGAATTCCATTCTTCCATTCCAACTGAATAATCACAAGCGTTGTTGACAGTCATAAGAGTATGGCAGACATGCTTTAACCCAAAAGTGATATTTGTTAATATAAGTGTTTGTCAAAGATTAAGGTTAGATAGAAGTACCCAATTTTATCATTAGCGGACGACGACTCATGGCAGTGAGCGGAAAAGTCCACTCTTTAAGTAAAGAAAATGGGTACCACAACCATGGTAATAAGAGCTAAAGGGCTTATTAACCTTAAGATTGCACAAACAATGGATTGAGTAAATAGGAATGAATCTCCGGGCCGGCTAGCCCGCATTCCAATTAATCTGCCTCCATTCTCCACTTTGACCTTCGAATCAATAGGAATTTATTCTGTCTTTTCACCAGTCCATGGATAGCATACCTATGCATAGTCCACTAGAAGTGAAAAGCTCTACCTAGTTAGAGTTTTGTTATTTCATCCACTAAGTCTAAGCCCTATCAAGATATGAGCTTTAGCCGAAACTGGGCTGTAAACTTACAGTTTTTGTTTGCAAGCAAGCGGGCCTTTAGTGCTCTATGATATTACTTAAAGTTATGTTATCTTCAAGCATCTTGTTAACGTTATTGTACTTTAACAACACCATAGTGGTGGTTTTAGAGATAGGATAACGAGGCATGGAAGCTTTCTGCTATGATATTAGGGGATCTATAAACCACAGCATCCACCCTATTGGTTATAGTTTTAGCTTTTGTATATTTGAGAAATGAATAAGAAAATAACAAAGGATAACTGATACTATGTCTTTTGACCTTGTTTATGAAATTTCCAATTTATATTCTCTGTAAACTTGTATATGCATGCATCGCGTGAAATTAGTCTGTGTTTACTAGTGGCATGAGCCTATACTATTAAAAATGCCAATTTTTTAGATGATGCTATTTCGTGATTGAATGCTTGATTCATTTGATTTGGGGGATTGCAGTTTGAATGGGCTTGGCAGCATCCTGTTGTATCCTTGGCTGTAAGGCAGGCAGCGGCTGGTTTTAAATCCATATCAGGAGTTGCGAATAAGATTAAACTTGCATACACAATGCTCACACTACCATCCTGGCAGGGGTATATGGTCTCCTTCGCTGCCACTTTTTGTTGGAATATTACGATTTATTTTTTTATAACTGACAGGTGATATAAATGGTTGCAGCTTGAATATCACAGTGAACTTCTTCTCCACCAAGTACACGAAGCATTCTGCTGGTTGTCCAAGCTTGCCGGAGCACATGAATGTCGAGATTGGCTCAATGGACGAACTTCCTTGTTATAATGAAAGAATTGATGGTTTGTCGGAGAATGAAAATGATAGCATCGATGAAGCCGAGTTCGATAATGATACTAGTAATAGCAATCCTGTATGTGATGATTCAAGCATCCATGATTCGTCAAAAAGTATGAATCATAGAGACAAGATTAGTGAATCACTTGGAAGGAACCAAGAATCTGAAGCCAGAGAACCAGCAGGTCATTCATGCGCTACGCAAGACCGGAGCTTGCCGTTTAGTTCTATCACATTGCCAACGTTGAAACGATCTCCCGCCACTTCATTAAATAGAGTAGAGATTATTGAAGGCATGGATTTTGTGAGTATGATGAAAAAGAGTAGGAACCAAGAATCCGAAGCCAGAGAACCACTAGGTCATTCATTCGCTACGCAAGACTGGAGCCCACCGTTCGGTTCTATTGCATCGCTGGCATCAAAATCATCTCCGGCTACTTCATTGAATAGAGTAGAGATTATTGAAGACACGGAATTTGTGAGTGTGATGAATAAGAGTAGGAACCAAGAATCCACAGCCAGAGAACCAGCAGGTCATTCAACCGCTACACAGGACCGAAGACCACTGCTTGGTTCTATCACATCACCGACATCGAAACCATCTCCGGCTACTTCATTAAATAGAGTAGAGATTATTACAGAAGGCACAGGTTTTGCAAGTGTGATGAATAAGAGTAGTACTGAACTGTGTCAACCAGAATGTGAACTATCAGGTGCTGTATCAGCCACTGGTGAAAATGAAGTCAGCAACACATTTATTGTGCCCCTTGAAGCTGAGATAATTGATTTGTCTACCCCTTCTCCTAGCTGCAGAAACGTTTTAGATAACAATAAGAAGAGAAGAGTTTCTTCCTGTGTTGGTGCTGACTTTATTGACTTAACAAAGTCACCCAATTTTGTTCAATTATAACAAGGCTTTTGGATTTTTGACACAACACCAATGTTGTGAGAGTTATTTTGTTGTTGAATATGCTTGGCTTGTCAATGGCAGATATTGACTTTGGTTGGGCCACCAATTAATAATGATTATTTACAGTGTTCATGTTCATTTCTTGATCAGTGTCGTGTGCATTGTAGTATGAATCTCATTGAGATTTGAGACATGGATTATGCATAACAGTTATCAATAACCATTGTGATTTTCACAAGCTTTCGCCACGTCAAGTTTTTTCCTTTTGGATTTGGGTGCTTCTGAGTGGGGTTACAAAGTGAGAAAATGAAGGGGTTATTCATTATTGGATTAATATGGTAGACTCCACTCGCAATGTGTTTATATTTAACCGGGGATGGATAATCTCTTAACTTCACTTTACAAGATTTTAGTCCCTTTATTTTTTCTCTCTTGATATACTCTTAACAATAGAAGTTAAAAGTCAGGATCAATGTCTGTTTGCAATGGTTTCTACAACTTATAAATGGATTTAAAATATCAGAAAAAAAAAAGATTGTTGATGAGGAAGATTCTTCTACCACACACACATATATAATGAAGACACGGCAATCTCCCTTACTGGAAGACGCAGGATCCAATTCTGGATTGTAAAATAAGATTGTTACGGAATCTTTAATGAGTCGTGAAGACTAAAGTAACCAAACAACATTAAATAGACAATGTCGGCGGAAGATGACAAAAGATAGTGTCAGCAAGACTTATCATCTACAGTTCAAGGCTTATCTTAAGCAATTATTATCAAGTGGATAATTGAGTCACAAGACTAGAATACTTGTAACACTTACTCTCTATAAATGGGCGCTTCAACCTCATTACAAGACAAAGTGAAGAAATTAGAACCACTCAAGAATTTAGCTTAATGTTTGAAAATTGTGTATCACTTTACTTTCAAAACTTTGTACCTTTTACTTTCCTGTATTTTCTTGAAGGTTGTTGTAATTTTCAAGACTTCAATAAATACAAGTATCTAGACTTTCAACTAATTCTCTTACTCTTAAGTTAATGTTTTGTTGTTTTGTATTGTTTAAAACTATACTCCATAATTATCCTATTATATTTCAAAACAATTTTATTTTTCAATCACTAGATTTTATACTTTTGATCCTCTAAATTCTAAATACTACTTTGAAAGAACATATCAAAGAGATTTTATTCTTACCTTAACTCTATATTTTCTTCTACATATCTTTTTCTTAACATGTTTTTTTATAGACTTTTTCCATCTTACTTCCACCTCTCTCTCTCTCTCTCTCTCTCTCTCTCTCTCTCTCTCTCTCTCTCTCTATATATATATATATATATATTAACCGTTAAATCCTCTCCCTCTTTTCGACATTTAAACTGAAGGGTTATGAAAAGAGAATTACTTAATGCCTCAAAATCTTTCACATGCTATTTTTGGAATAAAGCAATTATAAATATGATTTAAAACGTCAAGGTCCACCGGCATCCAGAACACGTGAGACATGTTATAGAACATTTTAATGCTAGTTTTTCTTTAGTCTGGCACGGGTTTAACAAATTATAATTTTAATTACAAAAACTAAAAATATTAATTTTATTAAAGTGTACAATAACATAAAGTAAAATTTTTTATTTTAATATAAAGTATCAATTTATTATTTAAAATATAAAAATAATACACATTTGTGTGTTATTTTTTAAATTATTCTTTGCGCGATTTTGAGTAAAATATCAATTTATTATTTAAAATACAAAAGTGATACACATTGACTTAATATAAATGAATCAATCATGAATATAAAATTTAACATTGATATAATAATAATGAAAAAAATAAACTACATATACATTAAGGCCTCTATGATTCTGCATCCATTTGAAATCATCAATTTCATGGTTTTGCACGACATAATATACAAGTATATCAAAAAATTATTGTACATAATGTTTAATTGTAAACTAAGAATTAAAATTTAAAATAGCATTTTGAAATTGAAGATAAAAATACTAAATTAAAATTATTACATCAATTTTTTAATCTTCTTTCCATAAATCACATTTCTTATTTTGTTGCATGAATTTTTATTATCATATTAAAACAAAATCTTAAGACCACTTTTAAATTTGACTATTGAAATAGTTACATAAAGTTGTCTATGAGTGAATAATAACTGCCACATAATTTTTTTTATACACCTCATGTTTTCATTGTCTTCTTTAGAGAATTGAATTATTGAAAAAAAGAGAGTACAACATTGAAATATCAACATTTTGGATTCATCATCTTCTACGTTGTTGACTCGTCATATTTTTTCTTAGCAACTTTGCTTACGTTGTTCTAGCTAAGAGACCTTTCCCCTTTTGCTCCAAGAGAGAATAATGTATTTAATTGTTCATGTTTACAATTTATATATAGCTATGATTTCGTATGTAGAACACAATATGAAGAGATGAGTTTAACGCTCGTGAAATCTATTTGGTTAAATAGTTGTGTGGCATGATGTAGGTATCTCATTACGTATCAATTTTCTTTTTTAATAATGACTCATCCTAAGAAGCACTGCATTGACACGTGACATGACATGAGACGCGACAGACACACTAATTTTAAAATTTTACAACATATAGACACAATATATATAGATGTAAAATTAAATATTTATAATTATATTTTAATATTTTTATTGATTTCAAACTATTAATTTTTAATACTTTCCAAACTCCTTTGAAAATATATGAAACATTTAAGATATTTTCCATTTGTCAATACTTGTTAATTTTTTAAAGGTCCATATTATTCTAAATTATTTAGTATTTAAAATATATTTTACTCAGACAAGACTCAAAAAACTTTTGGATCGGACATGGCTAATCATTTATTTTTTTACCAAGTTTCATGATCTTTGGATTTTTCTATGAGTGTTACAAGGAAAAAGAGCTAAAACGGCATTTTTCAAGACATTAGGGTCATGTTGGGTATTTTAAAAAATTGGTCAAGATTTGGGTTTTGATTTCCAAAAAATTGAATTCAGAACTATCAAAAACCCTAGGGTAGAGCCGAGGGTTCTTTTGACGAATAAAAGCTACCTTCGTGAAAGGTATGGGCTTTTACGGGTAACTAGGTAAATTCCCATAAAAAGAATTTGGGTTAAATATGTATTTAGTCCCTAAAATATTAAAAAAAAATTGTGTTTTACCTTTGAAAATTTTTTGTTAGGAAATAGTCCCTGACAACAGTTTTTGGTATGATTTGGTCCATGCCGTCAAGTTGGGTCGTTAATTGCTGACATAGAGTTAACTTGGCCACGTGGCACATGACCAAGTTAACTGTCACGTCAGCCGTTAATGGCCTAACTTGACCGTAGGAACTAAATCCTACCAAAAAAAATTTGTTAGGGATGATTTCCTAACAATTTTTTTGGGGGTAAAATACAAAATTTGTAATTTTTCAAGGACAAAAATATATTTAACTCAAAGAATTTTATAAAACTTTGGGGTTAGGATCTTCTAGAAAAATGCGTTCGCTGCCTTGTGTACGGAGTCTTGCACTATTAAGGGACAAGAGATAAACACTAGAGGCATTCCTCGCCATGCCATTAGACACGCGGATTGAGGTAAAGGAATTGGTGCAGGCTACATCACAAGAGCACATAGCAGAGGGTATTAGGTCACTTTGAACCAAACCTTGAACCGCTTTTCGCGGTTACTTATCGTAGGCAAGAAAATTGATTCGCATACCTAACGCCTTTGAAATATGCTTAATTGAGTATTACTACTATATGTGATGATATCCATAGAAAATTCATGCTATGACCATGTTAGTATTCATTGTAACGTTTAAAGTTATGCACTAAAATGAAAATTGAGTTATGTGAATGCTATAATAATGTGTAAAGAATGATAACACCATTCCCTATATAAGTGTGTTATATGATTTTTTCAAAAAGCAAATGAAAGACTATTTAAGTCATCAATCAAGACAAATTCCATAAAACTTTCATCAAGGCGCCTCCTCAATTCCTCTATCACGTTCAGGTAAACTCGTTCCTTATATGAATTACTCTGGAACATTAGCAAAAGCAAAGGTTGAAAGAATACTAGAGATTGCCAAAATCTGCTCTGCCACTTCTTTTTTTTCCTGGTTCTTTTTTCATTCTTTTCTTTGTTTTGCTTTTAGCGTATAAGACCAGGATTTTTTTATTAGTAGAGGACAAATTTAGATAAGTGACACCTCAAAACTTGGTCAGACAGAATGTTTCATAAGATAATTGTTCTGTGACTACCAGGTGTTGTGCAAACAACATAAGGGGAATAAATGTCTTTCAAAACAGAATGAGTGTGTAAAATATCCATTATATAGTGTTTATTGAAGACCAAAGGTAATTCTAAGCATACATTCTTCATTCACTTTAAACAATAGCAGCCGAGTGATACTATCGATTAGACAAAGAGGCCTTGAGTATTATACATAACCGTGATAAGAGTTAGACGGATCCTTATCATGTAATATCAAAACTTGGTTATGCACTAGTCGATGCAAATCTCACATAAGTGAGAAGGGAGGTCTTGAGTGTTTATATGCTATATGATATGGATTCGCCTAACTCTACCGCTAAACACACAAGCATGGTTTTTTCAAGGGCAGCATTTCTGCGAATTTGGGCATGCATCTTTCTTTTGGAGTAATAATGCAAGATTGAAGTCCAAGTAGATTAACTCAATTAAAATTTGGCATATACACATTTAAAAATCTACTATTATCAGATCAAAAACTGGACAAAAGTTCAGTAAGACTCATTTCATAGCAAAATTGATTAAACTATACAAACTGAAATTCAGACACAAGATATGCTACAACAAGGCTATTGCATCGTGAAAATGTGAGAGAGCCAAAAAACCAAAAATGTTAGGTCATAGCATCATGAAACTCAAGATATGCACAAAACCACACTTTTTTGTTATGACCCTGATAGTTGTTGCTGCTGTTGATCATTTATTTTTAGCTGCTGTTGTTCTTCTGACTCTTGCGATTCCGGTTGGTCGCTTTGCCAGACCCAAACAATATCCTGAAGTGCAGGTCTTATATCCTCTTTCAATATTTTCTGATATTCCAATGTATCTCCATTGGATTTCTTCACCTCCACCAAATGGAACAAAGGAGTGACCTCGAAAATCTCTGCATCAATGGACAAAACCCCCTTCCTGCCTTCGTCCGAGCCCTCGAATTTCAACAAACCGGCAGCTATTTTCTTTATTTTCAGCCTCAGCCGCTTGGCGACGTCTTCCAGCTTCGAGATGATGATCGATGCCGGTTGTCTTGAACTAAATCTCGCTTCTCTTTTCCGAAAGCTGTCTTCAAAGAATGCAGAAAGATCGAAACCAGCAGAAAGGGAGATGATATCAAATGCATTTATACTTATTGGCACAACAGATTCTTCCGTTGCTTCCACTGCTAAACCATCACTTTCGTCGCTTATATCAGAAATTGGGCCTGAAGAGACGCTGTTGTTTTCCTCTTCAGATTTCTTACGTTTAGCTTTTGGCCCTTTCTTAAACCAAGAATGTTCCTTGATCTTCGCTATGGTAATCCTGGTGTCAGGATTCGGATCCAATATCTTCCCCATTAGCTTGCATACTTCTGGTGGGAACCAACTCGGGCATTTTAATTCTGCTTTGCTTATCTTCCTATACATTTCAATCAAATTCGCGTCATGAAAAGGGAGATAACCTGCCAATAAGACGAACAGAACAATTCCACAAGACCAAATATCGGCTTTGGCGCCGTCATATCCCTTCCTTTTGATGACTTCAGGGGCAACATAGGCAGGGGTGCCACAAGGAGTATGGAGCAAGCCATCCTGCCGCTTGGACTCCACGAGCGCACTTAACCCAAAATCAGAGACCTTGAGATCCCCGTTTTCGTCCAGCAGAATGTTCTCCGGCTTGATATCTCGGTGGTACACGCCTCTACTGTGACAATAGTCTACCGCATTGACTAGCTGCTTAAAATATCCATGTGCGACGTCTTCCTTGAGCTTGCCTTTTGCGACCTTGTCGAAGAGCTCGCCACCTTTGGCATATTCCACAACAAAGTAAATCTTACTCCTTGTGGCCATAACCTCATAAAGCTGAATAATGTTGGGATGTCTAGCCCGCCTCATAACAGATATTTCGCGCATGACTTGATTGGCGTGCCCGGATCTCACAACCTTGTCTTTGTCGATCATTTTAACAGCCACACTCTGGTTAGTTGTCGCACTCCGCGCATAGTAAACCTTTCCAAATGTGCCCTGGCCTAGTAACCTCCCTAATTCATATCTTTCCAATAACACATTTGGTTTACTCTCCATATGAGAAACTCAAAGATAAGATAAAAAAATATTCTACACTACTTCCTCAGCCACCTAAACCCTATATATCATTTACAACTATATAAGTGTATGTAACTAACTATATGTATATAGCAGAAAGGCGTTTTCAACCGTCATCGCACAGATCGTGTAATAGCAGAACAGGCACTCTATAAGAACTTGTGTGCCAATTGTCCATCAAGGAATAATAACTAATGAATGAGCTATAAATTTGTGGTTTACACTTGAAAAGCATGAACTGGGGCAGTAGTAATAGCAAGGATGTTATCACCTTATGGATCTCAGATACAGAGCTGCAATCAAGACGGCGCATCTTTTCGGCATTCCCAGTTGCTGATACTTCAGCAATATACAACTGATTTTTGTGCTAGAGAGATTCTGAAAAGGAAAAAGAAAAAGAACAAAGTAAGAAAAATACTCACTTCAATAATTGTTAAGACTTGAAAAGTAAGAAGAATAAAAAAGAGGAGAACATATATTACAATGATGAACATATAGATCAAGTTATGATTTGAAAACACGCAAGGGAAAAGAAAACTGAATCAGCCAAGCCCAGAAAATCACGAATATCAAAGTAAACTGAGAGACTTCAGAAAGAAACCCAAAGGGTCTTATAAAAATATGATTTTTATAGAAATTTTAACATGAGAGTTGAATCAAAACAACAATTCTACCCATTAAATTAAGAAAAGATTATTACTAATTCAGCCAAAAGAAAGGAGATTAATAATTAAGAACCTCAGCTAAAACTTTCAATCCATGATTGTTTGCAGGAAAAGCAAAAAGCCACACAAAATATTTGAAGTATGATCCAAAATCAGTGTTAAAAGTATCAAGAACAAAGAGTTCACTGTACACTACCTAGAGAGAGATAGACGACAATTTTAGGAAGATTCAGGAACATGTTAAGTTGCACCCACCAATTGAAGCAGAAAATTTAAAACTAAAATAGAATAAAAATTACTAAAAAGAAAATAAAAAAGAGAAGAATAATGAGCTAAACCATGAGGGTCAGGTGGAGCAAGGGGCAGCACAGTGCCAGAGGAAGAGATAGAGTGCTAAGTGAAGGTTTGATTCGCGATTAGGAAACTAAAGTGGAATGATTAATCAATTAATTATGATAAACCAAGCTTAAAGCTATTATTTTCATTATGATTACGATTATGACTATTTTTATCTTGAAATGATGATGGTAGATAGGTATGTGTCACGAAAGTGAAAAAGTGTTCAGTAAATGCGTGTGGGCCAGCCCTGTTTCCTATTGCTGATTGTTGTGGGGCATCCACACCTCGTTTAGTTGTATCAGGCCTATGGTTTTGCTGTTCTCCTTTTGGGCCCTTGGGCCGTCATGAATACAAAAAATGTTGCGTGTGGGCCTGACCCAAAGAGTGTGACCCAACTCAAGCTTGGCACTGATGTTTGGGGTGTAAATAGATCAAGTAGGGTTGACAATGGATAGAGTTTTGATTCAACCGTAACCCTACACTCAACCTATTAAAAACCCTAATCCTACCCAAAAAATATTTAAACTCTAATCCTATTTTTTACTTTCTAAAAAGTACTTTTATGTTTATAAAATATAAGTTCCAGCTATTAGCATGTAAATAGCCTTATTTAACCACGTGTTAGTTAGTTAATTACTGTTATTTACAGTTGTACTTGTCAGTTTTATTTCCATCACACTCACAGATATAGAGAAAAAAAAAAGTCAATAAAATGTTACCTTTAAAGCAGAGTAAAACAGATTAGTTTCAAGCAATTTAAAATAGACAAGAATTCTTGAGACTTGTAGTTAGTTTTGATTAAGGATTCATGTAACCTCCAAACATTAGTTTCATTCAGCACGTCAATTCCTATCAATAGTTCCACCTGTCCTTTCTTTTACAAATACACAAACTACATAAAATAAATTAAGTAATCTCTTTCCCCACTCGTTTCATTACTTTTAATAGCTCAAATATGATTAAAGTGACACAACATCCAGCCTAAAAAAACTATCATTCAGTTGTAATCACTAAGTTACAAATACAAAAATCCAAGCAACCATAAAACAATTCACATACTGTGTCATTTCGTGTATACAACTTCTACCCCAAATTTGCCCTCTCCATCGTAATCTGAATTGTATTGCTTACCCAACTCAGCAACCCTAATAAAGCAAACCCAAATAAAAAAACCCAAGTAAAGAATGCAATTCAGAAACCTAAACTCTATTGTTTGCCAAAAGATGAGGAGGTGCTGAGAGGAGGAGTGGCGGTCAATGGTGGGACGACAATGATAGGTGTCGTGTTCCATATGGTAATGTAATAGTTTCACATCGATGAAATTTGGATTAAGTGAAGAATGTATATTTAGTAAGACCCATAAACCCATTGTCTTAAGGTTTTGGGTCAAGATGTGACATCTAACCCACTTTTGTTTCTCACTTAGCTTGTTGGTTTGATTCTTCTCCGATTTTGGGTTCCCCTCACCGCTTTAAGCCCAACAACAGGAACATTAGAGGGGCAGTATGTGGTGAATGAGAGAGAGTGAACAAGATACAATGAAGGAGGGGCAGGGAGCATGCATGGTAGCACGATGGTGGTGGTGCCATCACAGAGGAGGGCGGCAAGACATGGTGGATGTAGAAATGGGAAAGAAAGGGAAAATGGTAGTTGTTAACCTAACATTATCAGTGCATTTGAATCTGTCTATAATGTTAATAAAAAGTGGTGTTTCACACACCCCAAGTTCCCTTAATTTTTTTTATTTATTTAATAACTACCAGCAAATATCCATTGATAATCTATTGATGCTAAAAATCGTCACTTGGTGCCACTAGCTATCGATAGATAAGCTATCCTTCGATAAAGCTGACCTGCTTTAAAGCTTGAAGTGAGAAAGACCATTATTGGCGGATTCAGAACATGCAATTTGCCAGTAGTTGCAGATGATATATCCGCCATTATATCCGCCAATAATGGTCTTTCTCACTATTATTCAAATATATCAAGAAAATATGGAAAACACTTTATTCCATAGAAATGCATCAATACAGTTTAAATTGAACTAAACAACAACTCGATAGAATGGAATTTCTCATGTTTTTTATTTTTTTACATGAAGACAAAGAGAAACATGAAAAGATCCATTACAAATTCACACTTTTACAAATCACTAGTAACCACTTCAACAACTTAAATCTCACCAAATAACTTCCCATTTTCCAAGTTGCTCACATAAAATGAAATTCAAGTGCCTCTCTAGTTTAATTCACTCTCCTACAATTCTTCCTTATCTCACCGTTTGACCCAGTTAAGGGCCTAAAGTTTCCCATCTTAATCATTGCTTTAGCAAAGTCAGAATCAAAGGCCTTATTGTTCTGGCTATAAGTTCTAACCAATGAATCAGTGGACCCACCATTGAACAAAACCTGATCAGAGTGAAGGAGTCCCCTTTTGTTGATGAGGTTTTGGCAATATTTGTTGTCAAAATGTGTTGGAGTCTGAAGATCTAGGGGTGCTAGATTGTTGTCCCCTGAGCCAGTTTGGTTAGGGCAGTTGTTTTGCCTTGTCTTGGCAAATGAAGGGTCAATGTTGGCTTCGTTGTATATGCGTTTCCTGAAACTTGTGCACCTTGCTTTCCCAATTGTGTGAGATCCTGAAATTAATTAACCACACAAAACATTATAAATAGAACAATTCAATGTTCTTGTGTTTATGTAGTATTTGTTACTACATCTAAAGAGTATTAGCAGGGGTGTTTACTCTGTTTTCTTTCTACACATGGTATAATCTAATATAATGTATTTAATTTTGATACACTTCTTTATACAATCATCAATCACACATTACTATATTATTAAGCTTTTTTTTTTATATAGAATAAAGTTTATGTGAATTTCGCACTGGTCATCTCACACATACATATGTGATTGATAGGTAGCTCGTGAGGGTTTATGTCATGTATCATGTAGAATAGGGCGAGATCGTGAGACCCAGACATTATCATGAACAACTAAATTGTATTGCTCGAAATCATCTGTCTAATGAACTCCCAACTTTAATTATGTTTTAAATGTTTTATGTGCTATATAGTATGAATTGTATAACTTTTTTTATTGATATTATATATGTATTGCATATGTTTATCATGTCGCTTTGAGGTCTGTCATTTACTGAGCGTTGACCATCCCCCATCAATGTTTTTTTTTTTTTTTTTAGATAACATTCATGAGGATACTCCCATCATCTAGTAGATTCCAATAGTTCAAAACTTGGTGAGATCCCATCATAAAGTCATTATAATTTAATTGATAACATTAAATTGTTTGCTGATTATATTTTCTAGTTGTATATGAAATTATGAATGGTAGTTAGTCTCATTTATTTCCCTGGACATTCAAATATTATGGATGATAGACACATATATCTTCTCAATTGGATAAACATGGCTTTTCGTTTTTCGTTGAACCGACATTTATTTTAAGAAAATGACTTAATTCAATGTATATGGCTGTTTATATGTCGCATCACTTAAATGAGTTTTGTTTGGCAAAAACATGGTTACATATAAAATCACAACTTAAAATGTGCCACCCAAAACACAAGACATAAAGGAGTGTTCTAAACATAATGGAAGAGAGGAACAGTGAGTAATTAATTAGAAAGCAACAATGTTATGTGTACACCAAAAAATCTCTATAGTGCATGCGGTCTATCGTAAAGATTTATTCTGTTTTTACGATAAACCCATGTTTTTTTGAATATAAATGTTAGGTGTCTAATAATTTTTAGTATATAAATAATCTTTTTTCGCTAAAAAAAGAGTGTGAGAAAGAGATATTACCAGATAAGGCAACCAAGTCCTTGACATTGAGGCCATGTGACTTAAAATTTGAGATTAGGGAGCTGAGGTTTGAAGTTGGAGGTGGGATGACACCAGTGTTGGCAGCAGTGAAGTTTGCTGTCCTTGAATCCCTTCTTCCAAGTTTAACATTCCAAAATGGGCCTCCAAGCTGCATAATGTAATAATAAGAAAGTAAATGATAGAAATTGTAATGAATTTAGTAGATTATAGTTAGGTGATTTTTTTTTAAAATATTTTTTTATCTAAAGCATGTGCATACCCTTGGATATTGTCACGATTAAAAAGCCTTCTAACAATTGTCATTTCTAAAATTTGAATCTTGGTTCTCTCTAGTAGCGCAACTATATATGGGTGAAAATAGACTAGGCCAGATTAAGATTTGACTCTAACAAGCCTAACCTTTATTCCTAATATGCAATCAGAACTTAGCTTATGATTAGTCTGATATAAATTTTTTCCTTTTAAGGTCTAACTATCTTTTGAAAAGTCTAGTTAATTTATACAAGCCTAATTAAAGGCCTACAATTGATAATAAGGCATTTAAATGGGGTAAAAAGTCTATTCCTAAATTAGTTAAAAGACTTTTAAATAAGTCGATTCATTAGACTTAATTTTTTTTTTTCATAACTTACAATCTGGCCGTTATGATTAACAAAACCTTTTGAAAAATCTTGACATAACTTGTGGGTCGGGTCAAAGGCCCAAGAAGTACAACTCTCTTACTGCACTCAACTTTTGCTAATGTAGTCATAACGTGATTTTTTTTTTTTCTTTTATCGTGGTATATTTTTTTTTTACACGTTCAAACCAACCCAAACGCTAGCTAGTTGCTACTTGTTAATCGGTTTCATGATATATATATATATATATACACACACACACACACACACACATTCCTCAAATAATGGAAAAGAATCATTTTGTTAAATAATGTGTCAAGAATCTTATGGATTAATTAGTTAGAGTTATGTTCTCTAGATTGGCTATTGATTTCTTAAAAGCAAACCAACAAAACAAACAAAACTTCAAGGACCACGTATGTCAGAAACAGCTAATTTGGTCAATTTAATTTAGAAAATCAGCGACAATTTGTTTTTTTGTAAAAAAAAATTGCTCAAAATTGGCATCTTTTAGATTTGGTGTTTTGGACTCACAAGGACAACAGAGTCACGAGAAGCAATGGCCAAGATATCAGCACATGAGACCACACCAGGGCATATACTCTCAACCTTAGACTTTATAGCATCAATTACTTCAAATGCTCTCAGAGAATTGTTGTTTGCAGCTGCAGTCTTCTCTCCCTTGAAGGTTGAAGTGTCATCCAATAGCACCGACCCATCACAACCCTGTTGCCAATAATTAATTAGCATTAAGCAAATATTAAACTATAGAGAAGTATTTTTAATTGTTATGCGTAAATTATCATAATATTGATTGGATTTTATATTATTTTATAAAATTTTTAAATATGTATTGGATATCCATGAAAGAATATATAGACGAGTACTTGTGTGGATATGGGGTCGGGATAAGGGTACATTTTCATTCACGGGGAAAAGGGTACTTGCTCCATTATCATTCTTATTTGTGAGATAGTAGGATTAGACTTAGTCATTTGATTGAATAATAGTGTAAAATATTTTACATTAACAAGACTAAATAATTAAACTCTAATATAAATTCTATTAAAAATGAGATGTTTTGAAAGTAGTTAAAAGAATTAGTTAGAAGGATGCATTTCTGAGGTTAAATCAGGTGCATGTACAAGGGGAAAAAGGTGGTTTTTTTTTTAATCATGTAGATAATTTATGTAATAAATTTGATCATTTCCACTCTCCATACAATGAAAACAATTGGATATGGTAATGGTGAACATTCAAGCCCAGATGGTTGAATAAGTTATTTAGTTAGTATAGAATGCATTAAATTTCGGCTTGTATATAAAGATAATTCTATGATAAAGTTTTTCTAAGAAATTTTTAGAACTTAGTTTTTAACTTTTAAAAATAGTAAAATAATTTTTTAAGTTTGAGATTATTTTCGGAAATTTTATTTATCAATTTAAAAATTATGTTTATTAAAAATATTCTCAAATAAATGAACTTAATATTTAACAGCTCAAATTTGATGAAAGTGCTAATTTTTAAGAGAAAATGTAAAATATAAAAATATCAAGCCATGACAATAATTAATAAGGGCACGTTTGGATGCATGGTAAGAGAGGCCAAAATTCAATTATGACATCATGAAAAAGTGTGAAAATTCCTCATTTCTCACTGCCTAAAATTGATTCTCATTTTTATGCTGACATTGTCAAGCTAATGTACGATACAATGTGATTTCATCACATGTTAAAGCAAAAGATGTGGTGCATAATTGAGCCATTGGGTTGAGGTCATTTTATTGATTTGAAATGTGCCATCCGAAAAGTCACATCATTCAAACTCTTATTATTTTTAAAAAAATTTAATTACAAAATCATCACATTATTTTTTTTTTTTCAAAATTTTACAAAAGAAATAATAATAAAAAAAAACAAAGCTGGGAGTTTTATTTAGATTGTTTATTATTGATAACGCTTTACATGGTTAAAGTAAGGAAAATCTCCGAGTTGTATATATGTACTTGTCTTTTGTATGAGGTCTTAACTTTGAAGACTGTTGAAAGCCAAAGCGAGGTTTGGAAAATGATGTAATCATTATCTATTGGGAGTAATAAATAATTACTTTGTAATTGAACAAAAACTTACTAGCAGTCGTTTTCTGCTATTTTTTCTCCCTGATGGGAGTGTCACACAACATATTAAGAGAATTTGTTGCATCATATGAGACTTTTCTTTCAGTATATATAAATTTATTCTCGAAAACGATTATTCGAGAATACTGTATTCTCACATTGATTTCAAGTTTTTAAAATGGGTTTTTGAGAATAAACTATTTTTTTAAAAAATACATTCTCAAGTTTTAATATTATTTTATTCTCACATTAATTAGAGATTGGAATAAAACATTTATATATGTTATGAGAATGAAAATTGTTTACCAATGTCAAATTATCTCTGAATTTTCTTTGGTTTTATTTTGGATAACAACAATAATAATCATAATAATAAAAAAAATATTAATGATATATTGAGAATTATTACAATACAGGTGTGTTTGTTTCGATTTTAAAAAATAATAAAAAAATTGATTCTCTAAAAACAGAAAAATAATTTTTTTTAGAATATACATTTTTAATTTCTGCTTAAAAGTTAAAAACTCAAAAATCAGATTATGTTTTTTAAAAAATTATCCAAACATATAAAACTAAAATTTTTAACCAAAAAAGTGGTTATTTAGTCAAATAAGTTGAAATGGACACACCGATGATCTCAATAATATATATTATAAATGAAACAAGTTTATAACTTATCCTGAAAAATCTCAAAATATATTCTCATAAATTTTTAATATTAAAAAAATAAATTCTTTTTATAATCCTTGAAAATGGCATTTCTAAATTTAAAATTCTAAAAAATGATGTGGTTTTTTTTAGTAATAAAATTTTAAACCTTCAAACAAACACAAAGTAACACAAACTACGTTTAGGGAGCAACAAGTGAAGATTAACACAAACTATATATGTTTAGATAGAGGCAATTTTGGTTGGAGTAAAAGCTTTTCATAAAATGGATTCACGAGTAATTTACTCATGAAATGAATTCACGGAACTTAATTTTACCGTCACTCAGCAAACACACCTTAAGAGTTATATCATAACTAAGGTTGTCAAACTCAAAGGTGAAGTAAATTTGGAAACTTTTAACAAATTTAAATTGTAAACTCGTAATAATTTACATATATAAAACATATATTATATAAGCAATATAATTAGTAAGTAAACATGATTAAATGTTATATTTATAATTGATATTAAACAATGTTAACTTTACAATAAAATAAATAAAAAATCATAAAATACATATATTAATTAATGACTTAACTGTTATGTCATATTTTATTCTGTATGTATATTATTTTGTAATTCAATAAAAACATAACTCAATTATGATAAATACATAAAATTAGTTCAATAAACTCAATAAATCTTGTTTAACACAAATAAGTCAATTAAGTATCTCTCAAAAGTTACAAAATTTATAGATTGTGATAGTAAAATCAAGTATAAATTTAAAATCCTAAACTTGATTGCTATCAAATTTTACAAAATTTACTTAAGTTAATACAATTTTACCAACAAAAGAGTTCACAAAAGAGTTACCTCACTTATATGTGATAAGATTGTAAATTCATCATAATTTAAGAGTTAGCTCAAAAGTTTAAAATTCATGTCGTCAACTCTAACTTTTCTATGTCATAATATAATTTTTTTTAGAATGTATAACGCCATAACAGGAGTACTGAATAAGGCCCCAAAATCATATATGGTGACAATGCAATAAAAAAAAAGTAAAATAAAATAAAATGAAGAAGAAAAATCTAAGAAAACAGAGTAGGAGTAGATAGATTACATCAACAAAGCAGTCATGAAAGAAGAGGCGAAGAATAGATGCTCCATTGCGAGCTTGTTTGGCCACGGCTGATTTAACGACGGATTCCACAGCGTCGAAAACTTTGGGACATTTTGTAGCATAGAAGTTCTCAGAGAGGGTATGAGCTGAAATGGTCCCTGCAAGAAGAATCAATACTAATAATGCTACAAGGGAAGGAGAAGGAGAAAGTGCCATTCTCTCCAATGAGAAACTATGGATAAGTGTAGTGTGAGAAACTGTGCATAATTAGATTCCAATATATAGAGTATTTGGTGACTCATACTCACCTTATAATCATAAACAAAGTCCAACAAGTGCATGGCAATAACAGTTTGTGGACTGGGTTGATTGATTGATAAGTATGAAATTTATTTGTTATATGTATTATGATTCATTTTTAAAACATGAATTTTGTTTCAGTTTTGTCGGTCATGAAAAAGGACAAAAGGAATTAATTATTTTTTCAAATTGATCTTAATATTTTGTTGTTTCTGCTATGTGAAAATAAGAAATCACTATTGATTGAAATGAGCAAAATAGTTTAGTCAAATTAAAGTAAACATTATTTTATTTTCATTTAACGATTTTCCAATTGTTATTAAAAATATATTACGTGATTGATATTATAATTTTTTTATTACATTAAAAATTTAAATGAAAAATATTTTCAAACATGAGGGCGAACAAATTAAAAATGTTATACATATTAGGGTGAAATAAATTGATATTTTGCTGAGTATTGATTTATAAGTACCTTTGTAATTATTCCTAAAGCATGCCTTAATTAATCTTGAAGTAGAGCGAGTCTCCTTCCTTCGATCTAAATTTAATCTAAAATATTTTTTATAAAGAAAAACTAAATTTGTTCAATGATCAGTAGTGTCCAAGCATTTTTTTCCCCTTATAAAGTTCGCCTTTAAGTTGTGTTTCTGCTAGGATTAGAATGCAATGTCTAGGTTGACTATTCAAAAGTTGCGACAGACACAAGGAAAATACTGTATGTGATTAATTTTTATATATTGAATGTGTAAAGTATGGAAATAGTGAATTATTAAATCATTTTTATTTATGAGTTTATAATATATGATTGAATAAGAATGTAATTTTTTTTTATATTGTATCAATGTATAAAAATTAGTATCTTATTTTATTTAGAATATATTACGTGTTAGATAAATTTTTAGTCCTTGTTAAATTGTAAATTTTGGTTTTAGGCCTTAATAAATATTTTCTTTTCAATCTCTAATAAATTATTTTTTTATTTTTTGTTCATGCCATCAGCTTAATCTGTTAATTATTGACGTGACAGACGAAAGTTAAAGTCAACTTTACTAATGTCACACCTCATTTATCCAAGTAGCATAAAAAATTCTTAAATAGGTTTTTAGTCCCTAATAAATCATAAATTTTGGTTTTAGTCCTTAACGAATAAAAAAATTTGGTTTTAGCTCCTAATAAAAAAAATTTTGGTTTCAGTTACTAATATATTTTAATTTTAATTTTTTTGCCTCTATCATTAGCTTGATCAATTAAGTCTAAAGAAATCAATCACTCCCTTTTCTTCCATCTCCCCTTATCTCAATAACTTCCTTCTTTATCCCATGACCACTGCTTATCACTTCTCACCTTTCCACCACGGCTATCTTTCGACCACCACACCACTAACCACAACTCCACGTTGTCGAGGCAAAAACCATAAATGATGTGTCTTCCTCAATGACATCTCTAGCGAGACAAGGCAAGGAACAATGAGATTTGTAGTGACGCATGCATCACTTCCTGACTTTGAAGAGCTACCATAGTTCATCCCTTATGAAACTATCATCAATTCTCAAATCTGTGAGGAACCACAACTTTGTTGTCGTAGTTAGGACCTCGACATCAACCACACAAGCCACTTCCTTAACTGTGAGTGTCGCAATCCTATCCTTAATATCGTTTGAACCACCACTGAGAATGGTGTTAGTGACACAATGATTTTTTCCTAGTGGTAGTGACACAAAGTAGGTGCTATGGTTCCTCACATATTTGAGGATTGATGATAATCTCATGAGGGATGAACGATAGTGGCTCCTAAAAGTCAGGAAATAATGGGGTACCACTACAAATCTCGTTGTCCCTTGCCTTGCCTCGCTAGAGATGTCATTGAGGAGGACACGTTATTTGTGGTTTTTGCCTCGACAACGTGATTGTTTGGCAAGGAGTTGCAATTGGTGGTGTGGTGGTCGAATGAAAGAACCGTGGTAGTAGGTGAGAGATGATAAGTAATGGTTATGGGACAAAGAAGGGAGGGATTGAGATAAAGAGAGATGGAAGAGAATGTGGTGATTGATTTCTATAAGCTTAATTGATCAAGCTAATGATATGGATGAAAAATAAAAGTAAAAATTTATTAGAAACTAAAACCAATTTTTTTATTAGGGGCTAAAATAAAAAAATTATATATTAGGGACTAAAATCAAAATTTTTGATTTATTGAAGACTAAAACTAAAGTTTATTATTTATTAAGGACTAAAAACTTATCTAAGAAATTTTTTATGTCACTTGAATAAGTGAGATGCTACATAAGTATGGTTGACTTTGGCTTTTATCTGTCACGTCAACAGTTAATAGATCAAGTTGACAGTATGAACGAAAAACAAAAAAATAAATGTATTAGAGATTGAAAGTAAAATAAATATTTATCAATGGCTAAAATCAGAGTTTTTTACTCTCTTGCCCCTGCTACAGGAACTTATTTCCAAAATAGCCATGTTTTAAAACATAATACAGGAGTACCCCCCTTTCTGCTGACGTGGCAGGAATCACCAACGCGTTTTGCGATTTCAGGTTGAAATCGTCAACGCGTTTGGCGATTTCCTCCCCTGGTTAATCCGTTGGCGATTTCCTCCCCTGGTTAATTATCAAGGATGATAAATTTGGTTTGGTTTCTTCCTCTTGTTTTGATGATTTGAAAAACATAACATTATGACATGAGTTTATATACAACTCCTTTTGTACTCTGTGCTACTTTCTGACATGAGTTTATAGCCATCTGCCTTTATGAAAATTAGTCAAGATCTTGAATCAAGTAAAATCCTTGAACACGAAACATGTACATTTGTGTGTGTATGTCATAAGCATTGAACATGTTTTTGGACGTGTACTTTTTAAACAAGGCAGCTTGTTCCAACAATAATTGAGAAAGTGCAATAATTTTAACATGAAAATTTCATTGAAAAGTATGAAGTGTATTTTGTTTAATTTGGCATTAAACTTCCGCTTTTGTTCTTGGGGCTTTGTAGTTGATCTCCCTTGATATGGGTTCATTGCTTGCTGGTCCCATAATGTTATGTTTTGTAAAAATTTTAGTCCCACATTGGTTAGAGCATAAACTTTTTAAATGTTTATATATATTTAGTAGTTGTTTTGGTAAAAAGAGTTGAGAAGGGAGTTAGGCTCGCGCGCATGAGTCCAAGCCGGTTGGGCCCTTCAAAGGCCAAACCGATGGATTCCCCCCCCCGCGCGCGCGCACGATAAAGAGCGTCCTGACCTTTTTGCAAGATTATTTTTTGAATTTTTGTAGCTTACCCGCAAATGGCGATTCCTGCCACGTCAGCAGAAAGGGGGGTACTCCTAGTAATATAAAATAAAATAAAATTAATTAAAACAAAATTACTGCTCACTTGTTGTAACAACCCAAGTTTTTCCTTCGCTAAAAATTTTACTTAATAAATAATTAAGAACATGTTAATAAGGAAAAGATGAGATAAAAATGGAATAAAATTCACAGAATTTATTTAATGTCTATCGTATTAGGTAAAAATAATAATTTTGCGATCTCGTGACGTTTGGTGACGTTTGGGTTAGTATTAGGCTATTTTTAGAGCTTAAGTGTGACTCGAAGGAGTCTGTAAAATACACTAATATGAAAATAAGGTGAGAATAATTCAAGAAAGATTTAAATATGAACAAGGAAAATTTCTAGGTCGCACCGGTATGTCCGAAATATTTTTAGGACATTCGGACATAAATAGTTAATGAGCGAAGACGATCAAAACTATACAGGGAGAAATAAGAAGACTCTAGGGCCAAAGGCCACTAAACCCACGAGACACATACATAGACACTAACTTCTCTCACTTTTCTTCCTCCAAAGTTTTCCTAAAAACCTAAACCTAAAGCCATCAAAGCTCATCATCCTCATCCATCTTCACCTTCCTTAAGCTCTCTTAATTTTCAAATCATAGACATAGCAAAGAGAAGCACAAGCAAGTAAGATTATTTTCTTCTCTCTTGGTGAATCAAAGTTTCCCTAACCTAGGTTCCATAATCACTCAAGGTTTTCATTTTTAGGTTAAAAGGAAACCTCAAGCAATCAAGCAAGCAAGGCTTGATTCTATCCTTCCTCTAGTATCAACAAGCTCTCTAGGAGGTGGGGTAATCTTTAGTTTAACACCTCTTTGGTGATTGTGAGGAATTATGTGCTTACTTGTGTGTATGTATGTCTCTATGCATGTATGCCTATAATTGCTAGAATTGATGCTAGGCTTAGGAAGACAATTCTGAAGGGTCCTGTGACCTGGATTAGATAGGTTTATTGTATGTTAAAGAGGGGTGAAAAGTTCAGGCAAGTGTCATGGAAAAAGGGGGGAGAAAAGAGAGAAAACCAATTTCTGCAGGTTACAAGGCGTCAGAGCGCGCTAAGCGCAGCGCTAGGCGCAGCGCTAAGCGCCGCGCTGAGCGGCGCGCTGAGCGGTGCGCTGGGCGGTGGGCTGAGCGGCGGTCCAGGGGGCTTTTGGGTTAAATGCTGAAGGCTCCAGTCGTTGAGCGAAAACGTAGTTACCGTTGTAATGATTTGAGACCAGGAAATTTTATGGAAACCTTTGAAGTGCATATTCTAATATTTACTTGCTATCTTAGGATTGATAGTTGAATTAGGTGAGTATAGGAGGAAAATGTTGTGAATATATCAATTACATGCCGTATGTGAAGCATTCCATGCATTCATGATAAAGCAATGGTTAGAGAATTATAAGTAATAATGAGATAAAGAAAGGAAATGAAATGAATTGAAACATAGAGAAACAAGTATGCCATGTTGCAGGTACATGAATGTCAGAGATGCTGAAAAAGGGCTAAAGGCCCAATACTGAGAAAAGGCTAAATGCCAAAAGGTTGAAAAGGCTAAATGCCATATGATGAAAAAGGGCCGTGATCACGTGAGCCACACTATGATCCCACTTCAGGAGGTCCGAGGGGCATCCTGAATGTGGAAGCCCGCCACAGGTGGTGTCTATATGACATACCTGGGGGTGTGCGGTTACCACGCCTTTGCATTGTCGTACGGGGGCAAGCCTAGGTGGGGGTACAATATCCGCCCACTGTCGAGGGGTCCCGAGGGGGCACACGACAGGTGGAAGCCCACCACAGGGGTCACAGAGGACCACCTGGAGGTGCGAGGTTATTCCGTCATAGTAATGTCAAGAGAGGACAATGCTATGGTGGGAATAACATACATTCCAAAAGCTGATTATTATGTAATGCATGAGCATTTAGCATGTTTATTATGTTATGCATAAGTATGTGAAAAGGTGCATTCTGGTTATTCTGACTATTCTATTATGCATGAGAGATTTTAAGCTATTATCCTGTTGTTATGTTGTTACCGTCAAGAGAACGCTCGAGACGGCTATGTATGTAAACGTAATGTTAATCAGCACGAGAACGTAGTAAACAAGAGTAGTTCCCAGATCACATAGTAATGTAGATAAAGCCGTTCAGATAGGCCAGATAATAATCAGTAGGATATGTAGTATACATGTTCACTTAGAGATCTCTGAGCGGCCTGAAGTCCGACCTAATATGAGACGAGACTTAGGAACTAAAGTTACTTCCACTGAGAACCTACCGTTCTCACTCCCATTACCTTATTGACTTCAGGTACTGATGACGATTCATGTTTTGAGGATGCCGATGAGCCGCCAGCAGAGCCATGAGCGGCAGTGACAGGATAGGGACATAGAGAGAGCTGGATGTCCAGATTTTTGCCAAGGGTCTCTAGCAGCCCTTGTGTTTTGATATGTACTTTGAGATGCTGTATTATGACTCATGTATTGATATTTTGATTTATGTACATATGATGTATCTTATGTATTATGGATTAGATCTACACCTATGTGACTTTGTTATGATGGACCACTGGTTGTATATTGGATGCTCTATTATACTACTGCTAGACGCTTTGTTATATTTGTTTTTCAGACGCATGGCTCTAGTTTCACAATTATGTAATGGTAACGAAAAGTTTAAAATTGGTCCTTATTTTCTTAAACCACTATTTTCGAAAGATAACAATGGACTAAGGTATTCCAATCAGATAGCAAACACCCTAGTGAGCTTTGTTTACTACGTACGGGTAAACAGTTAGCTAGGGTGTTTCACTTGTGTCTCTCAAACTTTTTCTTTTGTTGAAATGTCATACTCTACAAAAAGTCATACTCTAAATCCTATCAAAAAATTTCTCATGAACTATTTCCTAACAAAACTATTTTTAAGAGTAAAACACAAAACATGTAATTTTTCAAGACTAAAAGCATATTTAATCCATTACAATAAAACTACATTTTAAGAGAGTGGCAAGTGAATAATCCTTCGCAAAACCTGCGTGGAAGAACAAAATTGTAGCCATGCTCAACAAGTGTCCTCTTTCCTTTGTAAAAGAGCATAAAAATAAAAATAAGGAGAAAACTTATTTTCAATTTCATACATCCATTTCATCAAGTTATTCAATTACATAATGACATATACATATTTTTTGAGCAACTTTATTAATGACCTTTAGTGAATTGAATAAAAAATATGCATGTATCATTGTCTAATTAAAAAACTTAATGGAATGGATGTAAAAAAATGGAGCTATATTTTATCCTAAAAAAAAGTAATGCTTGAACAAGACGTGCGTTGATAATGCACATAGGCATGCACTTAATGATTAATAACACACTGTTAGTTTAGACACTAATTTTTTAAACATTCTCGGAATATTCAAAGAATTACATGTAAACAATTAGAGATTTCAGTTGCATTACAAATAAATCTAGTATATAAAAAATTATTGTTGATAATTGAGGATTTTGTAATCTTACCGATTATGAGAAGATATCGCACCACCCCAAAAAAAATGGGAAGACATTGCATCCACTATTAATTACCTCATTTCATTCATCATATTTATCAAAAACATACATAGAATACTCAATTAAACTACAACAAAAAAAAAACTATTTTGTGACAAAAATTTTCGTCGTCCATTGTATAGAAATTTCATCGCAATGTTATTTTATGACAAAATTTGTGATGAAAATATTTTGTCATGATTTGGTTCATCGAAATTTAAGCGTAACAAAATTTTGGTGTCCGTCACAATGTTGTGGCAGAAATCTTGTAACAAAGTTAGAAGATATTTTTTATCAAAAATTTATAATGAAATTTGCAAATAATATTCATCGCAACTGCGTCGAAATTCATGACAAAATTTTTCTAATAGCACGACAAAACTCTTGTTTATATTCCGTCACACAATTGCGACAAGTAGGAAGCTAAGTTCGGTCACATATGTAACGAAATTAGTAACAAAAATATTTTCTAAATTTATTTTAAAACATTGTGACTAATTTAAACTGAAGTTATCTGACAACATATACCTTTTAATTATTTTAGTTTTACAATAATCTTAATTATAATTATAATATTTTTTTTCTTGCTCAACATAAAAAATAATTGAAATTCTGATCAAAATGCAAAAGATTCGTGCATCTAAATATCAAATTTAAGGTTGATCAAATAACCAAATAATATAGAAATTCATCAAATCCTCATCATCTACGTAGTTTTCTATAACGAAGAGAATTTGTAATAGACTGAATTATGGGAATAATATAATAATTTTGTATATTTTCATGTATTTTTCTGCATCTGAACTACAAATTGAAGGAGAGGGATAGGGATAGAGTTTCTTTCTAAGGAAGAAGAAGAATTAAGAGAGAAGAATATCCTAGAGAAAGAGGTAGGATAAACCAAATGATAATTTTTCATACCCATTTAATTCCCCCTCTTCCTGCTATTTATAATGAGTTTAGACTCCCTAATTGGACCAATTCTTAATTTGGGCCTTTATTTCTTTAGGTCGGTTACAATTTCCTATTAGCCACCATTGTGGGCATCATTAACAACATTGCCACTATAAGGATCTTGTGCATCAAACATCTCATCCAGCTTTACGTTTGCATGTTGAGCGAATAAGGTCATCATTCAGTTCTATAATCTTTTGCCAAAGTCTGGCCTTAACTTTAATACTCATTCCTTGGACAATATCATTATGGTTAGTATGATGTCGTTGTGTTTTAAAAGTAGAGGTAGTAGCATGAATTTTCCCATCAAATCCAAGACCATAGACTATTTTCATGGCATNCCCCCCCCCAAATAGCTTGGATCATAACAGCACCATAATTAATCGGTTGTGGTTCACTACAACCAACGCCATCAGTAGTAGCGGGTTCTAAATGAGACTCCCTTCGTGAATGATAGTTTTTTTTTTAAAAGTTTTCCTTAATACAAAAAAAAAACTATCAATCAATGAATAATAGTCTGTGACAAATATTTTGTCGCAAATTCTATCAGAAATTTTAGAGCAAGACATTTTCACTAAACTATTTGTCAAAACTTGCGATATAATATATATCCCATCACAAAGTAAGAGTTTAATTAATTATAAACTATTTGTGACACAAATTTTTTCACAAATTCAATTGCAAACCTCAGTGCCAAAAATTCCCATCTGAAGTTGGGACGAAATTTGCAACGCAATATATATATATACACACACACACACCATCACAAATTAAAATTCAATCAATTAAAAAAAATTGTGAGAATTTTTTGTTGCAAATTCTATCGCAAACATTTGTACCAAAAATTTAGCCAAATCTAGCAGCATATTTTTCGACATAATATATAGTCTACCACAAATTAAGAATTTTATCAACTAAAAAAAGTTGTGACAAATTTTGTCGCAAATGATAGCAAATAAAAATTCCCTCCAAATTTTGCGGCCTAATATATATTCCGTCACAACTTAGTAAATAATCAATTAACAAAAGTTTGTGACAAGAATCGTCACACATTCTGTCACAAATGTTAATACGAAAACTCTTGTCAAATTTTGTGACAAATTTTATGATGTAATACATATTCCGTCACATATTTAAGAATTTAATCAATAAAAATTAGTTTGTGACGAAATTTAATTGTAAATTCGGTCACAAATTTGTTCTTTGAGATTTACACATTAATTTCCAAGTGTCCAAAATGATGACGTCTAAATCAATAATTTTGTATTAATAATTGGGTTCTAATTTACATTAGTGTGAAAATGATGTTTAGGAGGAGAATCGAGGTTCTGATTGCCCTACCCCTTTTTCATTCAACTACCGTGTTCTTTGAATTGAGACAAAGGTGATCAACTACACTACCGAAATCAGCAAAAGTCGTGTGTCTATCGCTCTCTAGAGTTAGATAAAGCATGAAATAGTGCTTCCTATTCAACTTTTTATATGGTCCCTTGATCACCAGGCCAGAAATATCTGTTAGGTGCTAGAGATATCCATGTATCATCAGTATCTACTCCACACTTTTATCCCTTTTTCCTACAATTAATTGATATATCAAGAATGGACTATTAAGATATATGAACATTCATTGTTATAAGTACAGAACATAAAAATTTGCTTGAATTTTAATTTTGGCACAGAACAAGGATAGTAATCGAATAAATATTACCATAAATTAAAATTATATCCTATTATGAAATTCAGATCAGTTAAGATGTCAAAAATATTAAAGCATATTGTTTATTTCAAATTATGTGATCAATAATAATGTTACTTGTAAGTGGATATGACATGATATAAATTTTGTGAATATACTTGGGCTTGGTCTATCAATTCAATTGTGCTTTTGCATGTCTAATGACATTGTGAGACTGATAGAAGAAGAAAACAAGAGCATAAGTACAGAGAAAGAAAGAATTCGGAAGAAGAAAAAGAAGAGGGCTTTGATTTAGAAGAGTTATGGATACAATATTTACAATTGCTTCAAGTAATATCTAATCATGGAGAATTCAAATGTTTGATGATCTGCATGTTGTAATTAGAGACAAAGTATTATTTGGTTTAATTTTTTTTTCATATATATATATATATATATACACACCCATATATATTTGAAAATCAATACACGTGGATGTTCATTTTGGTAAGCAAATTCTTATGAAAATCATTAGACCATGTGTTTCAGAATTACATCAATACCAATTAGAACACAACAGTAGCTATTAGTATAAGTGACATGCCTAGCTCTATTATATGTAGGTACTATTCTCACGTCAACGTATTAGTTGGCTATCGTTTTTATTTTTTATTTTTTTTTTTATAGATTTTAGTTGGCTATCATCATCATATTTATTATATGAAATTTATATGCATGAAAAAACCAGTTAAACTAAGAAAGACAATTAATGCAAAGCGAGGGTGGATCTTATTCAAAAATACTTTTGTACCCCCCTAAAGGTTGACATATTATATACACCACATAGTCAAATAAACATTACAAAATAAAAATAAATAAATATTACAAAACAGAAAAACAAACATTGTTACTGAGCATTTACGCGTGCACGGACACGCGTGTATTTAATATTGTTTGTTTATGTTTTTGATAATGTTTGTTTCTCTATTTTGTGTGTATGGACATGAGTGTGTTTAATACTGCTCATTTATGTGTTTGATAATGTTTGTTTCTCTATTTTGTAATGTTTATTTCCTTGTGTGGTGTACACAGAGTGTCAATTTTTGGGGTGTGCAAATAGTGAGACTATATTAATTAGACAGTAATTGAATCCACAAACTTACATTACGTCACGTATCGTAGTTTATATGACAAAAATTGTTCTAGTTATTTAACCTTCTATCTATGATAATACTAACAACATTAACATGTATAAGTTGATTAGCTTTTGTGACGACCCTTAGAAGCAAGAAAAAAAATGGGACATTTCGCGTGAAACGTGTAGCCAGGGAGCCAGTACGCTGCAACAGTGCGACATGTTGGGCGCGCTGCAGTGCTCAGGGAGCACTACAACACGTTGGGAATAAGTCCTACATCGATTATATTTATAAAAGGGGCTCTCCTCGTCCCCCTAGATATAGAGGCTTCCCGTGAGTGTTAGGCTTGCTAATTTACTCCAGAGTTTGAAATGTCACACTTTTGTGAGACTTTTCGCTCCTGTTATCTTTTATTTCTTTTCTCCCTCTCGTTTTCCATTCGTCGGTAAGCAGTGCCTCCACGTAGGGTGTCATCTAGCTTAGTGCTTCTTAGCGGTCAGTCATGTTAAGGTGAGTGACTTTCTTCACGGCCTATTTTAGATCATGTATTTATTTTTAAAGTTGTTTATTTATTTATTTATTTTATCATTATTTTATTTATTCATATTTATAAAATCCTAGGAGATAGAATTTATTATTTTATTTTATGTATTTACAAAGTTAGTTATTAAGAATTCTATTATTAGTTATTTTCTTATGATTATTTATTTAAAAACTCTTTATTTGTGAAGTAGATATTTACGACAGCTATTTTAGAAAATCATGAAACTATTTTAGAATTACATGGGACCACATATTTTATTGCATTAATAAAGTCATGTTGTGTGTTTATGAATAGTATTAAGTGATATAAATATTCATATTGTTTGAAACCTTTAACAAAAGATCATGGTTAAGGAAAGATTCTGGTGGGAGAAGACTTATGTTAAGGAAAGGTTCTGGCTAAGGATAAGACTTGGTATTTAAGTTGTCCATTGTGACGCACCTCTCTTACTTGGGAACCAGCTCCCTAAGCATGAGATCTTAGTCTACCTCTATTTTTCCAAGGTAAAAAATTTAAAGATATTAAGTCATGTTATGCTATCATTTAAAGGATTATGTTATGATGATCATGTTATGTATTTAAAACTATTTTCATGGGAGTATATCTAGAATAAAACTATAAGTCAGCAATAACCTACGTTGACCTTGGTATACCTTATACGATCGTATAGTAGAATGTAATTCATGTAGATTTAGGGAAGGACTGTAAAGCCCGGACATGGTAGCCCCAACTGAATTATGATTTCAAATACTTTTATGTATTAGTTATTATTATAAAAATGTTTTATGTTTGTTATATATATTATGTATTGCATTTGCATGTCATGTTTTTTTGAACTGTCTCATGTCGTCATGCGGACGGCCTCTTGCTGAGACTCTTTCTAGAGTTCTCACACCTCAACCTCCCCCTTCAGTTATAGGTTACAAAGCAGTGTAGCAGAGCATGGAATTTATAGTCAGTGTAGTGACGTCATTGTCCAAGAGTCAGCAGTTCATCTTGAGGTGAAACTACCTATAGGAATTGTTAGTCTTATTTTTATTTTGTAATCAAGTAATGTCTAGAGTGCTTCAGTTGTATATAGGTAGAATCTTTGGACCAGTCACGTATTTTATCATGTATATTTATGTTTAATGTAAAAGAGTTTATGTTTATTCAGAAAAGAAAAGTTTTATTTGTTTTTAATTAAAATTAAAGTACATATTTTTACGAAAAACGTTTCAGAGGCTTCCGTGAGGGAACTAGTCCCTTGTGTGCCGATCACATCCTAAGTTAGGACATGGCATCTTCATCCCTTTTTTTTTTAAGCATTCGAGGTCTATTGGACTCCATCTAATATTGCTCAAGCTAGTCAGTCTACTATAAGATTGAAGTTCTCTCAACATTAGTTTTCTCCATCTATAATACTTAAGACCTTACTTAAGGAGAACAAGCATCAAATTATTTGAGCTAAACATTGGTTTTAATATTCTTTATCTGAGCGTTATGCCCTGGTGAAGCTTAATATTCCCCTGTGTTCATAATTAATGATTAATTAGTATAAAGAGACATGTAAAACTATTTAATTGTCTTTACCTATCATTTTAAGTTTTTGAGAGAGAATATTATTCACATAACATCAGAGTTATTATGATCAAGTTAGAGGTTAAGAGTTTGGTCTTTGTCGGCCTTATTTTTAAATATTATACCTACAAGCCAAAATAGCTCTTGCATCACTACAAGAAAAAAGGCATTTATCGGTGGTTGAAAATGCATGTTGCGGCGGTTTCGAACTGCTGCTAAAAGTAAGTCACTGTGGTGCCATTAAAACCACCGTCGGCAAGCATATGGATGTTGTTCGACACAACCGCTGGAACAACAGCTGCTAAGTGCACTGATAGTTACAATTTTAGAACTGCCGTGGAATTTAGCATTTTAAATTTTTCAAAAATAGATTGCAGCAGTTTCTAACCATCGCAATTTTTACTGTTGGACATTTAGTATTTCCTTTGTGGCGGTTCATAGCCACCACTAAATTTGACAATTTTTTTTTATATTGTGGTTTGTTTTTAATTATATTTTGACAATATTAATTTTTCCCTTAAAATATTCATAATTTTTTTCTAAACTTCAGTCCTCCAATAATTAATGTATTGCCATCAACAATTTAATTTCCATAAACATTATTAATGTCCTCAAATAATATTGTTATACTTTAAAAAGGTTCATAATACTCCAAACATCAAATGTCAAGTACTTCAGAAATATCCATAATACTCTACAATAAAATGTCAAAATACTCTACTATAACATGTATTTTGCAAACAAAAATTACAAAATGTGTATGTCTTAGTTATCTTGCAATAACATCTAAACTCAGGTGCCATAAACCTATGATTGAACTAACTAGTCGGCCTAATGTTGAGGACAAACCAGTTGGTTTTAAGTAGTTCTTGGTCATCAAGTTTATATCCATAACCATGTTGCTGATTGGATTAAACTTAGATAGATATCAATATCTTACTGATGAATTTGTGCACTCTTGATATGATCTAAATCCGGAAGGGTTAGCAGGGGATGTAGCTTTGGGAAATCATTAAGCTGCTATTTGCTACATCAAGATTTTGTGCTTGTGATTGTGATTGTGATTGTTAGACATGATCACCATGTTGTTGGTTGTTGCTGGAAGAAATATCTACACTACTTTGGTGCATAATTGTGCATATCTCACCAGGAAGGTAGAGTTGTGACCCTGCGCCTTCTTCCCATAATTTTCCTTTCTCCTCACATCTGATCACATAAAGAAATCAACACTAACATTAATACTTTAGTATCCAGAGTTAGTTTTTAGGCTCAGGCATATTTCCTTGACTATCAAGTAAATACACTTTTTTTACAACCAAAAATAATATATATAATTAAGGGAACACACACATAACTAATTCAAATATATTCTTAAAACTATAGATCAAAGGAAGGAAGTGGAGATGGTACACATTACATTATATCAAGTCTTTCTTCTGTGTAACATTACATAGTATTTGTTAAAAAAAAAAAAAAAACATAAGTAGACTTTTTTACTTAGTATTCATTCTTTTTCCTTTCTTTAATTCATAGCGCAGATTCTTTATCTTTACAAGAAAGCCAAAGCAGTTAGTTGCATTTGATATTACAAAACCAACCTTTTCGGAAATTTTAGACCATTGATTTCCCAGGGAAGCATGTTGTTCAACGATGTAACGCTCTTCCTCTTCTATAAATGCACCCTTCTTCAAGCCTGACCTCGTATCATTCTCCCATCTCGCACAGCATCTTTGGCTGCTACAATCGAGGCCTGAGTTCTCCAAAATCTCAGCCCAATTCATCTTATCTCTATTCTTCATGACATTTGCTTGAAGAAGTTCATCCTCCTATGCTGTCCACCTTGTCCTTTTCTTTAAAGGTGCTTCTCTTCCTCCGGCGTCTGACTCATTGGTATCGATGCCGCTATCCTCTTTCTCATTTCTCTCACTACCGCTATCCTAATTCCATATAACTAATGATGTGAAATGGGATGAATCCAACAACATGCAACTTTTCCCATATAATGTCGAAAATGAGCCTCTTATAAAGCTAAAGTGCCATGTATAGCTAGCTATCATAATAAAAAGGCAATGAAGCTATCATTCCATTACAATTATCAAGGAAGTGAAGTTGCCATTTCTGAAGTACTTTGGTGAAAGGTGTCTGCTCCCGAACAAGATCAAAGTTATTCTAGGCAAGGCCACCATCCTCAATTAGGCCATGCGTATCTATGCACAAACCTTAATTAACATACATCTAAAATCAAGCCATGAAATAATGTCTTTATGGACAACAAAAATTCTGTCATTGGGTTCCCTTTCCAAAATGCCATGGAAACCTCCTTCATAGATCTTTAGAGTCTCATCCTTACTAGATGCTTTCTCATAAAGGTTGAATGTTTTTGGTTGATATGACAATTAGATTGCATGCAAATAACCATTGAAACTAGATTCTGGAAAATAACAACAGACACAGAGCAAATGGGAAAAGCTAACCTTATGTAATTGTGACTCTATATCTTGTGTGGCACTTAAAAGTTCCATGCCAGATTTCAATTGCGTTGAATCGTCATAAGAAATAACATTGTAAGAGACATACAGAAGAAAGAATGAACCCCTACAATTACTTTGGTATAACCTTAAACATATTTATGGAAATTTTCAGGGACAAGTTTTTCATCCTTTTCATTGTTAGTGTACGGCAAACTCAATGGCCAAAGGTTTACTGAAGCCTAAATGATGAAGGGTAAACGCCACTCTAACAAAAGGACATGTGATTGAGTCAGTGATCCTACAACATTTGCAAAGAAGACATCTGGGACACTTGGACAACTTAAATGGCATTCACTAAATGAGGACTTAAAGCCCACATAAGGTAAAGAATATATCAAGAATGTCAAAGTATGTGCATATGATTGTAAAGAAGAACACAAAAACAGGCTCTATAGCACATGAACTCGGGCTATCATTTTAAGATAGAGATCATCACGTGTTTAATCAATGTATAATTGCTCAATGACTCCTAACCTTATAAAAGTATGGCCGTCAATAATGTAAAACCACACAGATAATGTGGATATAAACATGTAGTAAGTGCAAGAAATTTTGTTAAATAGGGGATTGATATTACACAAGGACACTGGTTATTCATTTCACTCTGTAAGCATTGACGAGTGAAGGTTTGACAAAGTTACCAACCAATTTTCTCTTGCCTGAATCTCTGAAGGTCAGCGCTCACAAATCACTGCGTGGGTACAGTTTTGCCTTTGGCATCACATTAGACAAAACATCTAATACTTTCAAAACTTTAGTAGATGGTAACATCCCCTTTGCAATCTTAACACCAAAGCAACATTAGAAAGTCACACTTAATTTGACATACTCTAATACAAGTCATTCTTTATATAATGAATAGCTCGATTTTTATTTAGATTGATCTTGTACCTCCTTCCAATGTTAAGTTGGAGAAAGTTACTTATAAACACTTTAAGGTATGCATATATTCTTGCAAACTGCAATCAATTGAAAATATAAGATACCAAATATCAAATTCCAAACAACATAGGATAGAGTTTTGATTCAGGTTCACTCATAACTAGTTTCCAAAAATCTGTGTTATGCATTACAATTTTTTTTATATTTCAATATTGACTATGTATATGAAACTACGATAAAAGTTACATCTTATAGAGAGGCATAGTTGATCTTAATTGTGGTTTCATGTTTGATCTACTAATGTATGAAAACATAACTTCATTTTTCGTAACAACTATTGCCAATATATACTAGTCAAGGTAAACTTCTAGACTTCAGGACAATGAAAATGAACCTTACATATGACATGACACAATAAGAGTTAAACAAGTTAAAGCTACCAAACTTTGAGATGAATTAGAATTAGAAACTAGTGAAACTCGTTAACATCAACTGCAATACAGAGGAACTAGCTTACTTTACACATCGGTGCAACAAAGATTACTCCATCCCAATCATTTGGTTCCTTCAAATGAGCTTTAAGAGCAATAGCTCCACCCATTGACTGCCCGAATATAAATCGAGGCAACTCTCTTACCTCAGCCTTTGCTGTCAATTGAAATACAACCATATATAACCACAACTTTATGGATTTTCACTAGTAAAAGATTACAAGCAATGACCCAGTCAAAGTCTAACCTTTAATTTTGGTATATTGTCCTATAATGAAAATCTCTGAGAGACACTAGAAAAGTTTACAAAGGATTAATTTCAATAAACAAAATTCTGAAGATTAAGCATATACCTTTGGATTCTTGAACAGCCAAAGAAAATCCAATGATCCAAGTGCACTATCATGAGAATTCATAGCCTCCTCTATGCGTGTAAGAGAGGAGTTGTGAAGTCGGTTAAATATAAAAATGCGAGGAGGATAGACAAAAGGCGTTTAACATTAGTGTTTATTAAGGTAATGTTTGGTTTTTGTCTTAAGACAAAAAAGATAACAATGACAAAAACATGTTTATAAAAAGAGATAGAGACAAAAACTTAAAATTATCCATGACTCAGAGATAATTTTTACACTAAGTGAGGGATTTACCTTAGAAGATTCGTTTTCAATTTATATATCTCCAAAATAAAGGGATAGGGGGACAAATTTTAAAGACTATTTTTAAGTTAATTTTTATACTTAAAAAAAAAATGGACACGAGAATGGAGTTTGTACTATCCCGTTGTCCATGTTCTTGTGTTAAGGGACATGAACCAACCTAAATGAGGTGAATGTAATTTTCACAAGTGAAGAGGGTGTCGTAAATGTGGTCTCATTATTTTGACAATAAATTATGGTGCCACTATAGAGCCAATTAGATATGTAAGTTTCATAATGAATATAAAATATAATTTGGAATTATCCCATCCATCAAGTCTCTTTCTCTTTCGCTTCTATTCTACTCGTACATATTTTCATAAAACACATTTTTTTTAACAAACTTGCACAAGGAAACAAATTTTTGTTACTAGCATTATAAACTATTTAAAAATTTTAGAGAGTTTTATGAATTAAATTGACACTTTATTTTTTTATTAAGATCACTTAGAACACCGAAACATTTTTTAGAAACTAAGCTAAGAATTAATATCCATTCTCGTACCTGTGGGGACAAAACTTTCTCCCTTGTACCCGCCCCCGTCACAGGTATAATTCATATGCATATTGCTATGTTTGGATATTATTTTTTAATATTAGCAACTGAGAAAGTCTCGTAATTTCGTAAACAATGCAAGTATATTTTCTTAGGAAAAAGTGCAACGTTATGTTGCTGACAAATGTATTTTTATTTTATATAACTTATTTTTATTAATATGGGTTTAATTTCATATGTTAATATTATTTAAACTTCTTAAATGAAACAGTTAAGTTTTCTATTTGATATCAAATAATTTAATTATTAAATATAAATTAAAAATATAGATGTGAATGATTTTATGTAAATATAGAAAGCCAATTTTTATTACAGTCTATATTATTTTGATAGATATTTGTAATTGAAATAACTTTTTATAAATATTTAAGGATAAAATTGTCATTTAATATTATTATCTTTTTCTTTCCTTTCGCTTTTCACTCAACCAAATAAGAAAAACTAATTCTTCTCTTTTTTTTCACTCATTTTCCCTTCATACTTTTATGAAAAATATAAATTCACTAAATTTCTTTTCTCTCAATTTCTTTCTTTTGCCAAACGCGCCCCTAAAAGAGAGAGTAAGAAAAAAAGAAGGAGAGAGAGACTTGATTGATGTGTCTTATCCTTTACTATTTTGTATTCCAACTCTTGGAACTCGCCTTAAATGTATTTAGACAACTGATACGATGGTACCTTGTCCAAAAATCATTTCCCTAGTAAATATAATATAACTTAGTCATTGAAAAATGTTTTGATGTATTAAGTGGTTCCTAAAAAAGATAAATTTTAGGGATTAATGAAGGCAAAAATTTAAAATTTTAGAAATTTTTGTGAAATTTCAGAAATTTTTGTGAACTAAATTAACATTTTATTTTTTTATGAGAATCACTTAGGATGCTAAGACATTTTTTTAGGAATTAAGTTAATAACCAACTTTTTTTTTCGAAAATCTAACCACCTTATGACACTTGTTAAGAAGTTTGAAACAGAAACAACACATTAAAATTGTAAACTTTTGAAGTTTACAATGCATTGAATATATTGAAAATAAGAAATACTAAGGGAGCAACAAAAATTGACAACACTCTAAAAAAACAAAACTCCCCTATTAAAAAATTATGTCTTCACTCTCCAGTCTCCCTCTCTCTCTTTTTTTTTTCCTTTCTCATGCTCTCCCATTCACCCAAGCTCACTTTCTTCTTCTCCCACCCACAAACCCACAAATTCTTCTTCTTCTTCTTCTTCTCCATCAACTCTTTTTCTCTTTCTCTCACTCTCTCTTCCTCTCAGTGCGAGCTTCCCACCATGAACCCTTTCCTTCCTAATCCGTTATCAGTTCCTGCACTATGACTGAAGGAGTTAAGCTCATCCATCGCGTGTAGAGATAACTATGTCTTCTTCTTCGATTTTGTATAATGGTTTATCTGTGATGAAATGTTGTTCCTTTGTTTTACGTTGGTAGTTTGTACCTCTGTTTTATGTTGATAGTTTGTTAGTTTTAAGACGTTAGTTTCCTCGAGTCAACAATGTTAGTTTGTCACAATTAGCGTGTTGGTTTATCTACGATTCTTATTCTAAGATGTAAGTTTCTGTTCTTATAGGTTAATGTATGTGATGTAAGATGCTAATTTATTCTGTTTACACAATTATTGTAAAAGAAACCAACATCATTACATAAGAAAAACCAACACTATATTAGTTTATTTTTATTATACGCCATTGTTTTAACGTGTTGATTTCTCTAGATTAGATTATTGGTCTTTTAATTTACAAATGTTATATTCTTTATTATTTTATTGCTTTCTTTATTTTTTTTAACGCACAAAGTGAATTACACGCCCGTGGAATAAAAGTTGGAGTTGAAAAGAGAAAATGTAATGAGTTTTATTGTTCTGTATCGCGCAGCATGCCTATATTGAAATCAAACAAACTATTGTGGCATGCATTTTTGGTATTAGGAGAGAGCAGAGAATAAGAAGAGAGGCAAATGGCATTGGAAGCTTCTCTGCGTCAACTGGCTCAGCACCACAACCGCACCTCTCTCACCCTCCGCCAAAACACCGGTAGGTACCAGTGCCTCATTCTTCTTCTTGCTCCACAAATCGCATCCTTTTCCGCTCGCTCATTCCACAAAACATACAGACAGAGCCAAGAGAGACGCGACGGCAAAAGCGTCGCGCGTTTCGGACCTCTTGTTTGAAGCCGCTGACGGCGGGGTGCAAGCTTCCTTCGTGAACGAGAAGAGGATCGAGCTCGAGATCCGAGCCTTGGCTGCCACCGTCGCCAGGTTCGCCAAGATCGCGGATCAATGGCTCTCTGCCACTCACGCTCTCAATACCGCTGTCAAGGTGTTTGATTTTATGCTTCATACATAATACCGTTACGTTTCATGTCTTGTTTTTTGATTTTTCACGTTAATCTATCTCTAGCTTCGGAAATACCTAGTTTTCGTATGAGGAGAAATAAAATGGCGTATAATGTAAGTTTATCAGAAATCGCACAAATACTAAGCTTAGAAGTATAACTTGGAGATGATATCATACCAAAAGTCATGCGGTTCAAGTATCTTAGATTCGTGATCCAAAATGATGCAAGAATAGAAGAAAATGTATGCCATAAAATTCGAGCGAGATGGATGATATAGAGGAGGAGTGTTTGAAGTGTCGGGTTTTACTGCACAACTCTAAGGTTGGGGATATCGTATGGAACTGAATGTCATCCAATAAAAAGCCAACAAGAAAATAAGCTTAATGTTGTTGAGATGAGTATGTTCCATTGAATGAGTATATGCACTAGACAAGATAGGACTATATATGAATACTTAGAAAGATATTTGGATAGCCCCTATTATGGAAAAGATGGTTAAATCTTACCTTAGGTGTTCTGGGCATGTCTGGAAAAGGCTTGTCGAAGACCAAGTAAAGAGAGTAAGTATATCATATGATGATGGTTCAATAGATAGAGGTAGATGGGGATCTTAAAAAACTAAAGGTGACACTACTAAAAGAGATTTAGATTTTAATGACTCGAATCATCCGGTCCGTGTAGCCGACCCCACTTCGTGGGATGAGGCTTAATTGTTGTTGTAATGGTTGTGCTTGAAATTTTGGGATGCAAAATGAATTAAGGGGTGAACTCTGGCATGCCTGCTTTCTTAATTGGAAATCAAGCTTGTAATTGGGCAACAAAAGCATGCTTTAGCAAGACTAGATTTGTGATTTTTCGTCATGTCAGATATTTTTTTGCTCTGGATTGATGACACAATTTGAGGGCTTCTTTTTTTCTTCTTCTTTCTGGTAGTCTTTTTTCCGGCTAAGGAAAACTTAAGGGGATATTTGGCTAGTAGATATCACTGTTGTAGTTGTTGTATTTGTAAGGAATAAGGATGATACAGAAGCTTGATTTGTTGACAACATCAATTGTGCAGTAGAGTTGGGATAAACAGTTTACTATATGGACTTTTATTGGGGGAGAAGGTGGTACCTGACATGCTTGCATGCTTGTGCAGTCTCTTCTGAGAGACTCCTCATGCACAATCATACGATGAAGTATAAAGATGGTGGTAGGAGAAAAACTAGTGTCTACTTGTTGAGTTTGGCACATATTATTTTTACTGTTGTACATTATGTTCTTCAGTTTGTATTGTTAATGGCCTAAGTTTAATAACTTAGAAGGTGTTAACCTGTTATATGCTTATATAAACTTTCATTTGAACTCTCGTAGGAAATAGGAGACTTTGAGAATTGGATGAAGACCATGGAATATGATTGTAAAAGTATAACTGCAGCTATTCAGAACATTTACCAACAGTGATCTTGGGGCAAGTTGTCACGTTGCTTTGTAATTCTAATCCTTTTTCCTTCCCTTTTATAATCTAACCATAATGCTTAATGCTCAACCATCCTACACTTGACCATTCGAAGGCTCAGAATCGTTGGGTTTCCCTCGATTACCCGACCAACCGACCCAACTCAACCTGAGTAGCTTTTGATCAGTTGGTTTTGTCGGATTTTTCGGGTCGGTCAACCCATTGTACTCCCATACTTCATTATCTTCCCTTTTCCTGTGTTGGTGCTACTCTCCCCCCTCCCCCATGTCTAACGAGAGACAATGTTTAGTCTCCACTCTTAAATTTAAAATCCCCTAATTTTAACATGAATTCTAATCTATCAATGATATGATTAAAAAAAGTGCAAAGATAATAATTGAAATTATAAGCCTAGAAAATTATCGTTTAAATGAATTTCAGATAATGATAGAGAAAGATAGATTAAAACATGACAAACAACTACTCCTTTATTCACTTAGTCTTTACTATTCAAGTTAATAAGTTCTAAATTTTGATAAAAAAAGGAAACATCAACTAAAATGACATGACTCTCACAAAACAGAAACTCATCACAAGATAGTAGAGTGACATACCCAGCTGAACAAGATTATTTAACAAGGAAGTAAGACTACTAGTTGGTTGTTGTCAAATGCAAGGGTGACAAACCGTTCACAACCATAGGAGTAGTTAAATTTTGATGTGATTCTTAGCCACGACTGCTGTAGTTCTGGGCCCACAAGAGTGCTCTATGTGGGTGATTGCATCGGCATGTAAAGCAGCGAGTGAAATAAGGATCGGAAAGTAGCTGATTCCAACGCTTGGAGACACTTTTAAACCTAAACAAGGATTTTATAGGAAGATGTAGAAGAAAGTCCATTAGAATTGCCTCTGGAAACTCACCATTGCTCATGACGCTTAGATTCTTATCACCTTGATCTGCGATTTCAAAATCATCTTTCGAGTTTTGTTTTCCTTCACACTGATTCTCATCAGCATGATCTTCCATTTCAGAAACCTCTTTTGAATTCGGCATGCTTTCACTCGAATTTTCATCACCTTGATCTGCCATTTCAAAATTCTCTTTCGAATTTGGCGTGCCTTCACTCGGATTTTCATCACCTTGATTTGTCATTTCAAAAACCTCTTTCTAGTTCTGTGTGCCTTCCTTCACCTTTACCGAATAAAGAGTTTCTCTGTTATTTGTTTGACTGTCAACCAATACTTGACATCTATATATTAATTTTTGGAGAAACGGATGCGGTGATTCAAAAAGTAATTAAGAGAAGAGCTGACCGAACGTTATGTTTTATACTAAAATATTATTCCCCCCATTTTTTTTAACTTATTAGTAAATATTCCTTAATTTTAAGCACATTTAACTACGAAAATTCGGGTGCCATACTTGAATTTATATAATAATAAATTGAGCAATAGTAATTAATTATTTAATCTCTAACTTAAACAGGTAATATCTATATTTCCTATAAAAAAATAATTTCTAAAATTCCAACCAATAAAAAAAAAAGGTGTTCTATGAAAATTTGAAAATAATACACTATGAGTTTAAGTTGTTTGTTTTCAGTATATATTTTTTTTCATTCAATTTCTTGAGCTCTTTTTTCTTGGTCGAAAAATCTGACATGCATTAATGAGAAACCCACCAATAACACGGGAATGATATTACGAACATAACAGCTCATGAGAAACTAGTAAGCTGCTAACAAGAGGACATGTTGAGAGTAAAAATCCGAGCAACCTCCAAATTTAGAGATAAGTCTAGTTAAAATCTTTTCGAAACAAAACATTAAAATAAAAACCAGTTGGAGTAAAAGGCCAAGGAATGATAAAGGGTACCTATTTTTTTGGTACTGTAAGACGACTGAGGCCCAAAAAAAGACTAGACAACTCTAAAGGTCGAGCGCGGCAAAGCAACCCAGATATTATCAGCTAGGAGGGCTTCATAGATACTGTGAGGAGGAGAGTTTTGCATCATTGTTTCAAACAAAGAAAATGGATTTCCCAGTCTGGATAACAAATACAACTAAAGCAGCCCAATATAACAAGAGCCAGAGCCCAGTTCAACAAAACACATCATGGGGGAACTCAAGAAATAACCCACAGAGGAGCAAACAAGCGAATGGAACAGGCCCAATTAATGAATAACAACAAAACAAAGCCAAGCGCCAACATCACTAGATAGATCCAAACGAATAACAAGAACCAAGAATCAATCTTACAAAGCCCTCTGTGTAAATCCAAGGCCAACACTGTGCTAAAAGCAAGAGGGGAATCGAGGACAGAGAGCTAGCCAAGGATAAGCTTGCCACAATGGGACCAACCTTAATTTAATTGGTGAATTCTTTGGTATCCCAAGGACCGGTGCACCATGTCCTCTCGTCCAATCTTAGGTCTTGGGTAAGTCGTGATTTGGATGTAAATTTGAGTTAAATAGTAAGTTATGGGATCTTTCTATGTTGTACCTTATATGTTACGGAGAATGATGCACTAAGTGGTTTAGGGTGGACCAATTTCATTTAGCCGCGCTTTTAAACTATGGTTAAATACATTTTAAAAGTGCGGCTAAATGCATTCTCAATTTTATCCCACCTATCTCTCTTCACTAGTGTCATTTCATTTAGTTACACTTTTAAATTGTGGTTAAATACACTTTAAAAGTGTGGCTAAATGCATTTTTAATTTTACCCCACCTCGTCTCTCTTCATTAGTGCCAATTAAATTTAGTTGCACTTTTAAACTGTGGTTAAATACATTTTAAAAGTGTGGTTAAATGCATTCTCAATTTTACCACACCTCACTGAGATTAAAGCTCTAGAACTAAACAATACCTGGAATCTTGTGAATCTTCCTCTGAATGTCAAACCCATTGGTTGTAAATGAGTTTATAGGATCAAGCAAGGTCCTAATGGTTCTATTGAATGCTACGACGCCAAGCTAGCAGCTAAGGGTTTTACCCAAACCGACGGAATTGACTATTTTGAAACTTTCTCCCCAATGGTGAAAATGGCCACCATTCGTGTTGTTCTCGCTTTGGCCTCTATCAACCAATGACCCATCCAACAATTGGACGTCAACAATGCCTTTCTGCACGGTTACTTGTCTGAAGATGTTTACATGGTTGTTCCTCAAGGTGTTTATGCCTCTTATCCAAATCATTGTTGTAAACTAATGAGGTATTTATATGGCCTTAAACAAGCTAATCGAAAATGGTATGAAAAACTATCTTTTCTCCTCATTTCTTGTGGGTATCAGCAGACTCAATCTGATCATAGTTTATTCATTAAAGTTGCTACAACTGATTTTACTACTCTCATTATTTATTTTGATGGTATTGTCTTGACTAGAAACTTAGTAGCTAAAATGAATCATATTAAACAAATTCTTGACACTAATTTTTTTCCATTAAGGATCTTGTCATTCTTAAATGTTTTTTGGGATTAGAAGTCGCTCACTTGATACAGGTATCTTTTTTATGTCAATGAAAGTATTGTCTTAATCTTCTTCATGATTCTAGTTTACTTGGTTCGAAGTCTTCATGCACCCCCATGGTTAGTGCTCTTCGTTTACGTCAAGATTTTGATAACTTGCTTCCTAATGCATTTTCATACCGTAGATTGGTTGGTCACTTAATTTATCTCACCACTACTCACCTTGATATCAATTATGCTACTCAGTAGTTGAGCCAGCTCATGGCTAATCCCAGTCAAAACCATTTTCGGGCCGCTAAACATGTTCTTAGGTATCTATTGAAGGTTGTCCTAGCAAAAGCTTGATGTTTCGTAGGGACTCCCCCATTCAATTCCTTGGATTCAGCGATGCTGATTAGGGTGGTTGTCTTAACTCAAGAAGATCTGTCATTTCTTCCTAGGTAGTTCTCTTGTCTCTTGGAAAACGAAGAAGCAAACTACAGTTTCTTGATCTTCCTCAGAAGCTGAATATAGAGTTCTTCCTTCAACCATGTGTGAGTTGCAATGGCTCACATACTTATTGGCAAATTTAAAGGTTACTTGTTCCAAACTGGCAGTTTTGTACTGCGATAACCAAAGTGCCTAGCACATTGCTACAAATCTGTTTTTCACGAGTGAACAAAAAGCTTGGATATTGATTGTCACATTATTCATGAGAAGACCCAAGCTGGGTTGATGAGTTTGTTGTCAGTTTCTTCTCAGCATCAATTGGCCGATATTTTCACCAAAGCTCTACCTCCGAGATTTTTTTGATGCAATTATGTACAAGCTGGGCATGGATGATATTTTTCAACCTCCAACTTGTGGGGGAAGGTATCAGAAGAAGAACCTAACAAGGTTACAAATGACACTTTCTGTGTAGAAGAGACTACATGATTTCTTTCCTATTATATTTTGATTCTTTTCTGTACAAAATATTTTAGGATTTGATTTCATCAATTAGCATTTTCCTTTTATATAGGATATCAATTAGCATATTTCCTGTTATAGAAGAGTTGATAGATTAGTTCACATTGTATATATACACATAGGCACCTCTTTATTTTATCATGAATGAAATACACGCAATACAGATTCTCCATTCTTCTCATCTTTGTCATATTTCTATTAAAGAAGAATTTCATTACCACACTCAAAATAAATCATGTTTTGTTACCCTGAGAACCTATCATCGTGCTTTTTTCTTCTATGAAAACCAACTTTCATATGACAATATGGGCTTCAATCAAGTTTGCCATGAAACAATGGATTCAAGCACGCAAACTTGAATCGAGGGGGAATTGCATAGCAAAGCCAAAACCCTTTAATAAATCCGTACGAAAATAAATAAGAAATTGAGCAAACTGAAGTTAAAGACATACAAATAAGAGAATTGAAGGATTAAAGAAATGAAAAAAAAAGGAAAAGATCATACGAAAGAATCAACAATATTTCATTGTAGACGCAATGAAAAGGGAAGAAGAAAAAAGAGAGAGAGCAAAACAAAGAATGAAGAAGAAGAAGAAGAAGAAGAAGAAGATGATGATGATGATGATGATGATGATGAAAGAGAAATAAGAAATTTGAGGACAGTTGGGGTTTGAAAATAAATTAATGAAATTTAATGGTGATTGGGGTTAGTAAAAGGTTATGTGGAATGAATTAGGCAAGTATCTAGGCAAATAAAACTTTTTTCATTGGGCAGCCTTCATAAAAAACATAACCACACTGCATGTAAACTCGCGGAGGCGTATCATAAATGAACATAAATAAAAACGAATGAAGAGAGGAAGAGGAAACCATTAAATTGTGACCAGATACATTGAGGAGTAGTGATTGACTTTATTAGTGGATTGCAATTTTGTTGACCATTAACAACACATAAACCAATCCATTTTCGAAATTTGAATTCAGTTAATAGATTAAATCTTATTAAAAGTAGAATTATAATTGATGAATTTATATGGGATTAACTCTGATTTTTTTTTTTTACTCAATCTGGACCATTCAATAATTAACTTTAATCTGGACGGTACATTGTTTAGAAGGAAAAATAGGATGTTGTGAGAGTGACACATCAACTAGAAACTTAAATGCATTACTTGTCTAATAGAATAATAATATGATATATATGATGATATACAGTTGGTTATAATGTATCAAAATTAAACAATTTTTTTTTTGTGTATTTTGATTACTTCTTATTGGAAACAATCTTGTTTGAGAATTGCCGGCACATGCGGACACTTCTCCAAAATGAAATTTGAAGTGTAATTCACCACATTGCATGAGATAGCCCCTTCGTTAATGAAATAAGGAAAACAAAATTGATCAAATACTAGTTACTGATGTATCATACCATTTTTAAGTATGTTTTATAACATCCTTAGTAGATGGTTTGTCTCTTACGCCTCCATACTTAGATGGAATTATACTGCAGTTTCTGTATGTATATATGATATAATAATCTTACACAATGATCATGTTAATTAGAATGTATGTTAGGATTTTTGCATTGACCGATAATTGCAAAATTTGTGGCTTTGAATCTCATTAGCCAAAATGCGTTGACCGATAATTATATTTGCTTGCCCACCAACTTTTGATAAGACTAGGCTGTGCCTTGTATTTTCTTTAATTTGTCAACTCAAATAATATATGGCGAAGAGTCAAATTAACTAACCACCTGAATCCACTTGGTTCAAGTGCAGATTTATAAGAACAATGAATTAATTGGAATCTAACAAAATTTTGCATACTTTGAATTCAAAATAATTTTAAGTGTACGCATATAAGCAAAGTGGTTACAATTTTATTTCAGAGATATATTAAAATTTTAAAACATGGAGAATAATGCATTAGCTCAAAGAAAATAAATATAGCACAAACTAACTTGTTTTCGTAAGACCTTTCTCTACGCGCTTTGTAACCAAGATTTAAGCACATGTATTCTTATATATTTGCCTTACTCTATATATATACACACACATTTCTACATAAAATTTTAAGCTCAAGCTATGATTGAGTTACGTTTGGTTACTGAGACATGACTAAAATATAGAGACATAAAATATATGATTAAAAGTCAACTTGTATTCTGTTTGGTGATGATATACAAAACACAATTTATTATATTTGTATCATGTTTAATTTTGTGTTAACGAGACATAAAAACATGACAAATGATTTAAAATACTATTTGGTTCTCCTTCTCACTAATTCATAATTTTATTAAAACTCTACCTCTGTCATTGTCTTCATGTCTCAACAAAACGGAGATACAGAAAATATAAAGTTTTTGTATCTGTCTTTAAAACTAAATAAGATTTTGTGTCTATGTCTCTGTTTTTGTATTTGTGTCCTATATTAACAACCAAAACGCAGAGGGACACTTTTGACATAAGAAAATCTTTGAGATTCCTTCATGATCAGCATCTAGTTGTGATTACTTTATAAAATGATTTTAAGGGCTCTGACTTTAATATAATCGAAGTTTTGATGTCATGGCCTTACTTAGAATATTTAGTTATTTACAAGTCTATGTATTGCGCCCAAGGTTCTCTGACCAACAGCTAAGTGATGCAACATTAAAATATGAACAGTTTAGGTGGATAAATATAGTTTATTGAATGATTTCTTACAACAAGAGATTGACTGATCAGTTGGATAAATATTTAAATTTATATATGGTTAGCATATGCCCATAAGTAATTAAATCGGTTAGATAATCATTTAATTTGTATTTGCGTATCATACCATAATGCATCCAATTCTATGTGTAACTAGAACTTGTATATGTTTAATTTTCTGAAAAATTGTAATATATCATGTTTCTAACAAATTTGTAAAGATAAATTGAAACCTGGCAACCTACTGGGGCAATTTCAACATTGGACCTATTTCTTTTTCCCCTTCTGTTTTCTTAATATGAGTATAACATGCTAATAAGCCAATTTAATAAAGGTTGGCACGGCTAATATGAAAATGAAAAAAAGGTTTTAAGTTTGATTTATGCAAGTAATACTTTATCGATATAAAAATATTTTGTGTATGACAAAAAAAAAGATATACAATTACATCTAACCATATTTAATCTTTATTTTTTTCTCTTCTTCTTCCCTCTCTCCCTCTCTTCTTACTCCCCTCTTCTTCTTCTTCTTTTTCTCTCTCTTCTTCCCCACTCTTTATTCATTTTCTCTCAATTTTTAATAGAACAATTACTCTTCGTTATATAATAGAATGTGTATCTCATTTTATTTTATTTTCATATTAAAAAATGTTTGTTATTTGTTTTGAAATGTTTGTCTACATGTTTGTCTTTATGTACGCCATACATAGCTATTCATTAGCTATACAGCATTTTTCCGTTATACAGATAACATTACTGTTATTGATAATCATAAATAAGTATCATTATAATCCTTATTTTTCTCTCTTCTCTCTTTTCTTTGTCCGTTCTCCTATTTTGTGAGTGTTATAGAGGGGGTTGTCATCGTTCTTCTTTAGTGGCAGTCGACCCATTGCAATTTCTTTTTCATTATTCATAATTTTTCTAGTATTTTTGTTCTCCTTCGTGGATGTTTCTTTTTTCCTTTGTGTTGTTTTTGTTCCCTTTTATAATTGTAGTTTTATTCCCCTTTTGTGGTGTTTTCTTTTTTTTTTCTATGGTTGTTTTCGTTTTTCTTTGTGAGATTTTATTTATATGGATCTTCCAAATGAATAAGATATTTAGATTTATTGTAAAAGGAAACGTAATACATTTTTTAAACTGTAACATGGGTATTGTTGGTCTTTAATATGAAAGATATGCTTAGACATTGGTAGTCTTAAGATAAGGAATGAGTAAAGCTCCAGATCTTCTGTTAGTTCATAACGAATGATGTATTTGTATCTTATTAATGTTAGATCCGATGCATTATTTTTTATTTTATAAGAGTCATTCTATAAATAAAATTCTTCCTTTTTCGTATAAAAATAATATATTATAAATACCATTCTAATACGTAGAGCAACCTCTTTTCACTAAGAATGGCAATGGGTATATGTGGATACAAATACATGACCCCCACTATCCATATTCGTTTTATATTTTGCTATCCATACTCGTACCCATCATGAGTATCTATTACCCGTACCCACAAAAAGTTGAATCCACGTGGATATCTTGGGTATTTGTGAGATTTACCAAAAATTAAAAAAAAGAAAACATTTATAAAAATCAATGTCAAATATAATATATTAAAATACTATTACTAAAAAATCGTAATTAAAATTAAAAAAATACATAATAAAGATTGAATAACATTGTAAATAAAAATGAATCAATATTTTTAGTTTTTATATTTATATAAGTAAAAATATTTACATAATTTTATATATCAATAGATAATTAACATATATCCATGGGACCAAATACCTCAATTTCCGTATTCATACTCATTAATTTGGTAAGCTGCTTGTTGTTGATTACTTTTGTGGGTCAAATTCATTTCTTTCTTTATTAACTAAATTTTGCTCGACAATCCGTCAGTAATATCGATGGATAAAATCCGTTTGAAACTTCTGTCGGTGGTTTGTAAAGTTTTAGTAGGAGAGAAACAAAATATAAACAATGTGATAATTTTTTAATTAAAATTGAAAACAGAAAAAGAAGATAGAGACTAAAATAACCCTAATTTATTAGTATTTTTATTTTAGAAGATATCACAATATATAAATCTTTACTATTTTGTTTCCAAAATTTATAAAATAAATAATCCGCTTGTCACATCAAAAATAGTTGACTTAATGTTTAAACAAACTAGTCCGAAGTCCAGCTGGTTTAATACTAAGTCTAAGTTGAATTCCCAATCATTCCAAAATTATTTAATTAATATACATAAATCCTTAAAGGCATGTTGGGATATTACTAACAATAAAATTATCTGTACCACATTTAGGAGTTCTGAAACTTTAAATCTTAAACATGGTCCTAAACGGAGTTAAGGTTGGAAAATCTCCAACAATGGTCACTCTTTGAATCACACTTTTAACTCTACTATTATTACATTACTAGTTATCTCAGCATTGCGTCATAAAAAAACATTAAAAAAATTAAGAATAAAACTCTTCACTCTAATAGAGGGATCAACTTTGATTCCCACTATAATTTCACATATTTTTTACATTAAATTAGTTATAAAACACTTTATTTTAATATCTTTGTATTATGGGTATTTTCTATCAAAACATTTTGTGTATTTAAAAACTTCATATAATAGTTATATTTAATTTTCTTTAATCTAAGTTATATAAAATTATAATAAAACATGTTAAACGTAGATAAAATAAAATGATAACATAGAACTGATTTTTATCCTTTTATTTTAATTTTTTATTTATGTTCGAATATTTTCGTCTAAATTTTTTAAATCTGTTCTTATTCTAAAAAAATACAAATTCAATCAGTGTTTGGGCCTTAAGGATCGGGCCTTAATGGGCTAGGTCGGCCTGTTTGACACCCCTAGTTCGGAAACAACCAATCATAATTTTGTTATTATTAAAAGCAAACTCTTCACCATACAACAACAGCACTCCACCAAAAAAGAAAATAATAATAAACTATGTTAAATAGTAATACATTATCAATATTTTATCAAACAAAGAGACGATGAAATCAGTGCCTTAAAAATTTATGCAAGGAAGTCTCTCCTTTTATCTCAGATAAAGAACCGCCCATACTAATTTCAGTAGGGATAAGGGAGATATTCTTATATAGATACATGTCTAAGAATTTTTTTTTTTAGGTTCCCACAGAAAAATTATTAAATCTCTCATATATTTAAATGCATTTTTAATAATTCTTGTGGAATTGATAACTTTTTACATGTGTTTCACAATTTTTCTTAGGCATGTGTCCATGTAAGATGATAGAAAAAAAAAAAAAAAACCTCCTGTTGTAAAGGCTCTAACTGGCGGAGGATGCTATGCACCCACGAAGTAGGTGAAGTTTTTGGGTAGAAATTATTTGATTTAGACGCGTAAATCAATGTTTAATTATAGCTGATTGAGTCTCTGCTGTCAGTCGAATGTTTTCCTACTTTATTTATTGGTGGTGGCATGCATATATACCCAAAGCATTCTATTTACTGGCATGGTATCATATTAATTTATAAAATATTAATAGATGGACAGTAGATTGTCATGCTAAGAACATGCATGTACTAATTAATTCATTATGCGAATAAAATCACTCAAGAAATAGAAGAAAGCTGCCAGCTAATAGCTACATAGAAATGTTCTGTTCTGAATTATATTGTTATCTAAAATCCCCAGGATCATATTCCTGCTACAGTATTTTGCAATTGGCTTTAAAGATTATTATTGATTATAACTTGGGAGAACCAAATAATGGTTTTGCTTGAGGATCATTCGAACATTTGTCATGAGAATGATGTTTGATTGAGTTGAAGTTGAGAAAAATAACAAAAGATGTTAGTAAATGAAACAGTACTTTCAAAAAGTTGTTAAATTATTAACGTGGGTTTGAAACAATGTGGTAGCTAGCTACAACCCTGCAGATGAAAAATTAAAATAATACTATATTATCAAATATATAAAAAAAATTTCTTTCTTCGTTACCCTAGTTTTATAAGGATATCGGTATATCTTTATATTTTAACGATCATAATTTGTTTCAAGTTTAAAATAATAAATAATTAGAGACAATAAGACACATGATGAGTTGTTAGCCACAAATAACTATAGAATATCAATACCTTTGAATTTAATGGGGTACCAGAATAAAACCCATAAAAAATATATCATTGAAAAGTGAAACAATTTTATAATTTACCACTATATTTTTAAAATATAATTATTAAAGGAGTATCTGATTTCATGTTTAGACAGACTAACTAAAAGTACGACTTGAATCCAGATAAAAAGGGTATTAGATCAAATTTTACCACCCAAATCCAATCAAACAAGGCTCATGCCAGGTTATAATACCCCTAATTTCCATATACACTAAAGACACAAGTAACTAAGAGAAATTCTTAATTAAATTCTCTTAAAAGTAAGAAAAGTACTTACTCTTCTTTTATTTATTACTGAACATTTCAATTATTTTATTATAAATATAATAAAAGTGAAAAATAATGGTAGTGCATAAATTTAATGTATCAAGTGATAAATAAAATAAAGTAATGGTTTTTTTTCATTGTTTCAACTGCACCCAAAATTTCCTGACAAATCTATACCATAAAAATGCTAAAAAGGAAGATACAGAGAGTCACTTGACTTTTCAGCTTCTAACCAACGTGGAGCAATGTTGTTAGGGAGCACACAATCAAGTTGTATATAATTAATGAACTAAAAATATTATATGGGGGTAAAGCCAACCAAGTAAACCATTTCTTAATTGTTGCTAAAAGGGCTAAAGTCTATACCTACCTTCTATATATATATATAAACCATACCAACACCAAATGCAATAACAACAAACAAACAAAGCCCAAAGCAATATAGCTATAGCTTCATAATTTGAGCACAAAACACACATACCAATATGGCTTCTCATATCCAATCTTTGTTTGTGATTGCTATGGTCATCACTTTGGCCACATTGATGATCCCTACTACTCATGCAAATTATGCATATAATTATGGAATGCTAACTCCTAATTACTATGAGAAAGTTTGTCCCAAGGCATTGCCAGTCATAAGGAAAGTCCTTGAAAAGGCAATAGTTCGTGAAAGGCGCATTGGAGCTTCTTTGCTGCGTTTGCATTTCCATGATTGCTTTGTTAACGTACGTTAGTTAATTTGTTGGTGCATCAACGTATGGTAATATCTTTTTATGCATGTATATATGTATACCTCCATTTATATGATTAATTAGGTGCACAACTGAGTTATGAGCCTGTTTGATTGTGTATCGGAAAAAACAAAGGTTCACTTGTTTGTGTGAGTTTCTCAAAAGAAGTTCTAGAATAATACAATAGTCATTAGTTTTCTGCCTTCAGAAGCAATTCATTAAGAATTTCAAAACTTTTGACTCTAGATTATTTACCTAGTGTCTTAATTGAGGTCAGTTCTAACAAGTGGTTTCTCCCATGCATTTTGTGAGATATTTATCCTTTCTTGTTAAATTTGTTTATTTTTAACAATTTTTAAAATTAAATTCATCAAATTTTGTTATTTTTTTTAAGATAATGTGGAGCGGTGATGATCAAATGATGATAAATTTTAATAAATTTAATTTTAAAAATCGTTAAAAATAAGCAAATTTAGTGAGTGAGGTAAAGGAGAAACCACCTTTATTAAATTACTTAACAGGTTCAGTAAGTAACATAAGTGAGGCCAATTTCATTTTATTACAGGCTAAAGCTTCAAAACAAAACTTCAATTTTCATTGATCAATATTGAAAAGGTTAACCTATATATCAAGTGAACTATCCTCAAATTTTGTATATATTGCAAAATGATGAACATACAAATAGGAGCCTACCCATCATGTAATAAAATAAAATACAGTATACATCGTGAACCAAGGGAAATTAATTAACTTTACAAAATAGAAAGACAGAAAAACGTGTGAATAATACATGTCACTTGTGTTATTGTATTAATAATATATAGCTTTACTAATTCCTTGAAAGCACACAGGGGTGTGATGGATCAGTTCTGCTAGATGACACCAAAAACTTCATTGGCGAGAAGACCGCGTTACCAAATCTGAATTCAGTAAGAGGTTTCGATGTTGTTGATGAGATCAAAGCTGCTGTCGACAAAGCTTGCAAACGCCCTGTGGTTTCATGTGCTGATATCTTAGCTATTGCTGCTCGTGATTCTGTAGCCATAGTAAGTATTATATACTGTCAATTATGATATAAAAAAAATCCAAAAATAAAGATGCTAACATGTTATGTGTTCCTTGTCAACACAGTTGGGGGGCCCACACCTTTGGTACAAGGTATTACTTGGAAGGAAAGATGCAAGGACAGCAAGCAGGGATGCTGCAAACACCAACCTCCCACCACCATTCTTCTCCTTCTCACAGCTTCTCACCAGTTTCAAGTCTCATGGATTGAACCTCAAGGACCTGGTTGCCCTCTCTGGTGGGCACACCATTGGTTCTGCCAAGTGCTCCTCTTTTAGGGACAGGATCTACAATGACACCAACGTGGAGCACAACTTCGCATCCAATTTGAGGAAGACTTGTCCTAGGATTGGTGGGGCCAACGATGTTCTGGCACCATTGGACCCAACCCCTGCCACAGTTGACACCTCTTTCTATAGGGAATTGTTGTGCAAGAAGGGTCTCCTTCATTCTGATCAAGAACTCTACAAGGGGGTGGGAAGTGAGAGTGACAAGTTGGTGGAGCTGTATAGCAAGAACCCATTTGCATTTGCTAGGGACTTCAAGGCTTCTATGGTCAAGATGGGTAACATTAAGCCTCTTGTTGGAAACATGGGAGAGGTCAGGCGCAACTGCAGAAAAGTTAACTATTAATATGTTCTTGTTACCCTGCTGAGTTTGGATCACAATAATGGCATGCCAAGTCGTTCCTATTTTTTCAACTGATTGATTGATCAATGTGTTATTTAATATTTGGATGTGTGTCGTTGTATCCTCCTATTAATCTAAGTTTTTTCTAATTCAAATGTTTGCTCACAATCATTATGAGTTGTAATATGTAATATAAAGATTGTTATTCACTAGATATGCGTATGCCCCACCCCCCATCCCTGTTAGAACTTGGCTCCAATGGTACGTTGTCACACCATGTTTACTCTTTTTCACCCCACTAAATCAAACGACGTCATTTTTTGCCATGGGTTAGTGAACTCCAAAGAGACCGAAGCAACATCATTCTTAATATGGTGTGGGTACTTATCAGCTAAGCATTCTATTCTTCATTTCATACGGCTAAATCTAATGTCCTGATCCCTGCAAAAAGGAAAAAGAATTTGACGTTTTTTTTTCTAAGAAGGGAGGATTAAGAAAATCCTATTCATTGCATGGTGCCGATAGGACCAATCTCCCCACAGCATCAGAGTACAATGGATTTGTGCAAGTCTTCATAGGTAAATGGAAACTCAATTTTGCAATCCGCTTCTTCTAATGCTAGGTTTCGATTAGATAGTTTACTACATGTGCCTCATATAACTAAAAAATTGGTGAGTGTTTCCCAATTTGGTAGGGATAACAATGTTTTCTTTGAGTTTTTCCCTGATTCTTGCTCTGTCAAATGCCAGGCAACCAATGAGATTCTTCTCCGCGGACAACCTACGGATGGTGTTCATCAATTCCACGATGTCACCATTCCTAGGAAATCTCAATCTAACTCTATTTCTGCTCCATTAGCTTTGTTTCCTCCTTGTAATAATGTTGCCACTTGTTTTGATTTGTGGTACAAATATTTAGGACACCCTGCTTATGGAATAGTTGATTTGGTTTTATCTCAATGTAGAATTTCCATTCCAAAGGTACCTAATCAGGTTTCTGTTTGTGCACCTTGTTTTAGTACAGCTAAAATGCATCAACTTCCATATGAATATTCCTCTCACAACTTTAATAGTCCACTTGAATTGGTTTTTGGTGATATCTAGGGTCCTGCACTCACTTTGTTGATGGTCACCGTTATTACGTTTGCTTTATAGATGCATTCACACGATGCACTTGCAATTATCTTCTTACCAATAAATCTCAGGCTTTTGCTGCATTTCAACAATACAAATTAAGCCATGATGGAAATCCGATAATGACGACACTGAATATACATCTAATGCATTCACTCGTTTTCTTAGTACTCACGGCATTGTGCACAAATTATCATGTCCGTATACTCATCAACAGAATGGAAGTGCAGAAAGAAAACACCGTCCACTTAGTGAAACAGGATTGGCACTTGTTGTGGTTAATGGACTATTAAATCTTTCATAAATAAAAAAAATGACAAAATCAATTCTGATTTACTGCTTGTGAAGTTCATTCAAGAGGATATAGCTGCTGAAACGCAAAGTATGGCTCAGAAGTTATTGGCCATTGCCCCGTCTGTAGTATCCCTTGGGCACTCATGCTCATGTTATTGTTTAAAGACACAAGAGAGAAGGAATCCAAACATGGGATCTAGGCATCTCCTGAAAGTAGAGGCAGTCCAACTTAGGGACATTAAACCAAAGTATTGGTCGGGAGACAACCCAACATTTTCTAAACCCTTCATATCATTTTCGTTTTGTAGTTAATAATTGTGCATTTGTTATGTGTTTTGTTGTGTGGTGCACATCTCGCGCAAGACACATTTGCAGTAAGATAAGTCTTGCGCGAGATTAAGGCATTTAGGATTAATTTAGGTGCTGTAACACATCTCACTCAAGATTAAGAGCCAAATAAGGCTTGGTTTGGTTTCGGTGACATGTCTCGCGCGAGATGAATGGTAGAGTAAGTGATGTTATAAGTTGGGGAGGCCATCTCCCGCGAGACCGTCTGTTGTGTCGCGCGAGATGGGAACTGAAACTGCAATGGGCCGGCCACAGAAAAAACAAAAACCCAATTGTCAGTACCTCTCTTATCTATAACCCGAACCCTCTTCCTCAGTTCTCACACACTCAGTTCTCTCACACGTACTCATCATCTCACTCTCTTCTCTCCCGACACCCTATCTCCCACGACCCTAAAATTTCACACTTTTTGGTGGGCGCAAGTTTCATCTTCTTCAACAATTTGAGCTTGTTACATGTAACAGATTGAACTTTCAATTTTCGTACTCATTGAAATCAACCATGAGAAATGACAAGCTCTTGTACTACACAACACATGAACCGTTTCTTCTCATCACTTTCCTTATGGAACTTCAATATAAGACAAGCCGTGAACCAAGGCCATGCCCAGAAAGCCCTTGTTCTCTTTCGCCACATGAAACGAAGCGCCATTACACCCACCAATTCCACCTTCCCCTTCGTAGCAAAAGCATGTGCCAAACTATCCCATCTCACTAACTCGCAAATAATCCATGCCCATGTTGCCAAATCCCCCTTCCAATCCAACATCTTCGTGCAAACCGCCATGGTTGACATGTACGTTAAGTGCGGTCAATTCCAAGAGGCGTGCAAGGCGTTTGATGAAATGCCCATGAGGGACATTTCTTCTTGGAACGCAATGCTGGCGGGTTTTGCTCAAAGGGGGTTGCTTGATAGGTTTATGGGTCTTCTCCCTGAGATGAGGGTTGCTGGGATTCATCCCGATTCAGTCACTGTCTTGCACATGATTCACTCGGTTTTGGATATGAAGGATCCAACATTGGTGAGTGTGATGCATTGTTTTGGGACTCGAATTGGAGTTTGTATTGACGTTTCTGTGGCTAACACTCTGATTGCAGCGTATGCCAAATGTGGCGACTTATGTTCGGCGGAGATGGTATTTGAAGAGATTGACGGTGGTCTGAGGACTGTTGTCTCGTGGAATTCGATGATTTCTGCATATGCGAATTTTGAAAAGCATGAAGAGGCTGTCAATTGTTACAAAGGCATGTTGAATGGCGGGTTTTCGCCAGACATTAGCACGATTCTCAATTTGCTTTCGTCGTGCGTGCAACCTAAGGCACTCTCTCATGGTTTGCTGATACATTCTCATGGAGTCCAGTTGGGTTGCGATTCTGATGTATGTGTGGTCAATACTCTTATTTCTATGTATTCCAAGTGTGGAGATGTTCATTCTGCAAGGTTTCTGTTTGATGGCATGTCTGATCGGACTTGTGTTTCGTGGACTGTAATGATTAATGGGTATGCTGAGAAAGGTTACATGAATGAGGCATTGAGCTTGTTTATTACAATGGAAGATGCTGGTGAAAAACCGGATTTGGTTTCTGTGCTTGCTTTGATTTCAGGTTGTGGCCAAACAGGGTGGCTTGAACTCGGAAAATGGGTAGATAATTATGCAGTTAACGCAGGGTTGAAGGATAATGTTGTAATCTGTAATGCACTAATTGACATGTATGCAAAGTGTGGAAGTTTTAATGATGCTAAGGAGCTTTTCTACACCATGGCTAACAGAACTGTTGTCTCCTGGACAACCATGATTACTGCGTGTGCTTTGAATGGAGATGTTAACGATGCTCTGAACCTCTTTTCTATGATGATGGACATGGAAATGAAACCAAACCACATAACATTTCTTGCTGTTCTCCAAGCCTGTGCACATGGAGGTTTACTCGAAAGAGGATTGGAGTGCTTCAAGATGATGAAGCAAAAGTATGGCATAAGCCCTGGTATAGACCATTATTCGTGTATGGTTGATCTCTTTGGTCGCAGAGGACAGCTGAGAGAAGCCTTAGAAATTATTGAAAGTATACCTTTTGAACCTGATGCTGGCATATGGAGTGCATTGCTCTCTGCTTGCAAACTTCATGGTAAGATGGAGATGGGCAAATTTGTCTCTGAGAGACTATTTGAATTAGAGCCCCATGTGGCGGTTCCATATGTGGAGATGGCTAACTTATATGCATCAGCAAAAATGTGGGATGGAGTTGCAGCTATAAGAAAAAAGATGAAATATCATCAAGTGACGAAATGTCCCGGACAAAGCATTATTCAAGTGAATGGGAAATCTCTTATATTTACAGTTGAAGAAAGGGATCACCCTGAAACCTTGTGTATATATGATATGCTAGATGGCCTGACTTTTCATTCTAAGCGAGGAGGAATAACCCATTTAGAGGAAATTTTTGAACATGAATAGGAAGGAAACTTTTTGAAATGAAAGACTAGTAATTTAGCAAATGCTATGGTGGAAAAAAGGTAACGTACAATTATTCCACTGTTGGTTGGTTCAATATGTATGAAATATATGGTTATTTTTTTTGTCTTGCCATGAGTTTTTATTTTTATTAATTTTTTCATTTTTTGCTACATTGATCATCATTAAACTTCAGTGAAGACTTAAGCCATTCAAGACGAAGATCTGTCTATAAATACTGATTTGGTGGATTGATTCAGTGCTGATTTAGAGTCTTTCTTTCCGTTCAAGTATCTAGGTGTTTAAGAGGAAAGGAAAAACAAACCTTGCATGTAGGTAGAGAAATTATGCAGAGTTCTAGGTTAATCCTGTTTACACTTGAAAGGAGATATCTAAAACGTTAAATATTGGCTCTATTATTGATGATATTCAATTTTCCTTGGACCAAATATTAAGGGCTTGATAGGAATATATCTTCATTAATAGAAATATTTATGCTTAACGATTAGAAGGGAAAAAAACCCAAATAGTGGGACAAATTAAGCTTAGTTGTGGTTGATTACAAGGAACAGAATTAATAACTTATTTAATCTTATTCTTTCTTTTTATTTTTCTGTCTGACTCTGATTACTGAATCTTATTGGAATCAAACTAAGTAAACATAATAAAATTTTATCATTATATTTTTGCCTAATCTCTTTCCTTGTGAAGGCGATGACAACAAGATGATTGGCCCTAGGCACTGTGAGACCAAACACCTCAGTCATGTCCAATTCAGCTGGCAATGTGTCTTTCTTGAAAAATTGAGAGTCTAACAAAGGCTCTTTTATTGTATATTTTATATAAAGAATAACATTACAAGCTGTTTTACATTTTCAGCTGGTTGGTCCTTCATTCTAATCTGGAGTTAATCAAGGTGATGACAATCACAAGGCTCACAACCTGCTTTGGCAGCATAATGAAAATTCATTGCCATTACTCTTATCATCAGTTTTAAGCCCCTCACGACGACAATTGGAGAGAGAATAATGAATTTGCATCTTTTGCACTTCATTCAGTATATATGTGATGCTAAACATTGGAACTTGTAATCTATTACTTGCTCTTCCCAACTACTACAAAATTCTATTAAAGGGAGATAATTCTTTCACACTTCTTCTTGCACCTTATACACTTTCCAAACATACATAGGAAAGTGGCATGAGAGTGAAAACACTTTTTTTTATGCATGAATAATGTCACTCTTTATTTAAGCATTAAATTGATAATTTTATGCAAAACTAAAACACCATTTGACTATTAACCTCATTTCCTTAATCAGTGGTCTTTTAAGAGACTCACATCCTTATGGAACGTCAACCTCAAGTTCTCAAACATTAAGTCCTACATCTAACAATTCAAACTGCTGAGACCGTTAACACTTGACAAGTAGACATACAAGGAAAACGACAATGCATGAAATTTGTGACTGCAAGATCATGTTTTGTTCAATCATATTTTCTATGTTCTAGTTAACACTGTGGCAATTAGTACGAATCTCGCCATTTTCCCCTGTTAAAGGGCTAAGGTTTCCCATTTTCACCATAGCACTCGCAAAGTCTGCATAGAAGGTTGAAGGGCTGGTGCTGTAGGTAGTGACCTGGGAATCTGTGGAACCACCACTGAAGAGTTGCTGATCAGAATGCAAGAGTCCTTTCTTGTTCACAAGGTTCTTGAAATAAGCATTGTCAAATAGCACATTGGTGGTGACATCAAGCGGGGAAAGGTTGGTGTCGCCGCCAGTGCTTGGACAGTTCGACTTCACTGATGTCGCGAAATCTGAATCAATGTTCGTTTCATTGTAAATCCTGCCTCGGAACAATTGGCATCTGGCTTGTCCTGTTGTATGAGCTCCTATTCATACATACAAATTTCAGGAGAGACAGAAAATGTACATTAGACAACTTTCAGATTCACCTATAGTTATGTTGACATAATTTTAATCAGGGACTTGCAAATATGGTAACTTTTTATTGGAAATCTGAGATTTGTACATCTTTAATGATGTTTAATGCATTAAAAGCTTTGAAATTAACCCTTTTTGCTTTTTTAACCAATGCTCTTAGCTAATAGTTTTACATTGTCGGTCAATAAAAACTTAAGAAATTGTCAAATATTGATGAAAAGTTAGCATCCCTTGTAACCAATCACTCGCCGTAATTTAATAATTTCTTGAGTCTATGTTATTTGACACGATAAATTTATTTTATATTTTCAATGCATAGAAATTATTCTCTTGATCAATAAAATACCCGTAAAAGTCATTGATATTGTATAGGATTTTTCTTTTTTCCATTTTTTCTTTTGCCAATTTGGTATCAGTTAATTTACCTGAGAGGGTTACCATCTCTTTGGTGGTAAAACCCTTATTTGAAAAAGCAGATATAAGGTCACTAAGATCCATTAGAGGGGATGGAATGTCCTTAGTGGCAGCATCTTTACTTGCAGTAGTTGAATCTCTTCTGCCTAACCCAACACTCCATGATGGACCACCCAACTGAGACAATGAAGGAAACACAAAAAATCTAGTCAATTATTATTATTTTTTATTAAAAATCTAGTCAATTGTTTTTTAATTAAAAAATCTAGTCAATTATAAAGCTATAAATTAGTGGATTTGATTTTGATACATTACTTTTAATTAATATAAAGGTTTTTTTTTTAATTATTCTTGCATATCTAGACTATTTTTCCAAACTCAAATAGTTTTACAACTTATAATTCTAAAAAGAAAAATTACTTCTACCATTACAACTAACGTAAAACAGTTTTATGCTTCTGATTATACTCATCCTTCTAAAAAGAAGGGCAACCAAGCGCACTTATTTTCACTATTCCAAAAATGAATTCTAAAAGCTATAATTGATTTTGAGATTTGCCTTCAATTGAAAATAAATAAATAAATAAATAATTGAAAAAAATAACAAAATCAATATTCTGATAGCTTAGAATCGGTTTTGAGGCTTCCCACTCAAAAAAACCAATCACGCACTTACAAGTATATGACTTTTTATTCACCAAATTAAAGGAGCGGAATATTTAAAACTGAAAAATACACAAACGATTTTCTTGGATAATTCTAAAAACTTACTGATACAACGGAATCACGAGCGGCAACAGCGACAATATCAGCACAAGAAACAATTCCGGGACATGCACTCTCCAACTGCGTTTTGATATCATCAATTACATCAAAACCCCTCAGAGAATTCACGTTTGCACCTGCTGACTTCTCTCCCGTCAAGCTTGACGTGTCATCTAACAGCACTGATGCATCACATCCCTACAATGTTATCCATCGTACTTTTAATCAAATATTTCTCGACAAACACACACTAAAAGAAACTCACTTAAGAGGATCCACTCTCTGTCTGCAATTTAACATTTTAGGCTATTACATTAAAATTAAAAATATTGTGAAAGAATGCAAAATAGTGATTGTTTCATGTAAAATTAAATACAAAATAAAATAAATAATTGGAAGCCAAACATGCATGTCCATGCAAAATTTTCCATAGAATATTGTACTATGAGTGCATGCACTTATGCATGAGACTAGACAAAGACATGTAGAAAAGGAAACGTGCATTAACAAAGCAATCATGGAAATGAAGACGGAGCAACGATGCACCCATGCGATGCTCTTTTGCAACTGCACTTGCCACTGCAGATTTTATGGTTGATAGGGCTTTGGGGCATGTTGTATCATAGAAATTTGAGGTTAACTGACAAGAAACTATGGCCAACATGGAAAACAAAATGGTGAAGCAAAATCTATGATGATAATGTGAGTGGAAAGCCATTTTTTTTTTTGAGAAGTTAATAATAAATCGAAGTATATAGGTAGCTTGTAAGTTTGTGCCTTTGTACTTGTGATTCTATGATGAGCGAACACATTACTCCTTGAGAGCTTAATTTATAGCTAGGCATGGACGCTCTCCAATTTGGACCCTCTACCAACATTTGTCTAAGGTTATGATATCAAATTTGGTCAAAAAAAAAAACTAACTGGGAAAGGAATCGCTACTATCCACATGCATTGTTGGGTTTCACCTAAATTCAGCTACTTTATCAAGGAGCTTAATTGTTATGCATTTTTTTTATAATGTTAAACTTTTTTACATTATCATCTAATTAGATCTTACCACATAAGTAAAAGTAATGAACTCTTTCACTCACTACTTAAAAATTCATACATAAAGAATAATTTGATCGAATGACAATATAAAAAGTTTTATACCGTATCCTTGAAGGGAAAAAAAAAATCCTTGCACAATGAATCGTCTAATAATATTTTGTTACGTAAAAAAAAAGTTTTACTCCGACAATAATTATTTCAACAGTCATACATATAATTGATTAATAGCATAAACATAACATATTAAAATTAATTTTATTTTAATAATTCTTTATTATCTTGAGTTGTATACTTGTATTAATATATGAAAGTTTAGGATAATTACTATAAAGGTAGTCCGTATTCAATAAGAGTTCTGCTACAAGTACACCAAAAACCATACACCATATATACACCTCGTACTTCTATACCTAAAGTTTGTGTTTTAACCCATGTAATGTTTGTACACTTAATTAAGTATAGTTGAGAGTATCATTTACAAGTTTGTAATGTTTGTGCACTCGTGAGAATAAAGTTTGTGCATTATTAATGATGTATGTATGGGTGTATGAAATTGGGTGTACATGTAACATTTTTTATTCAATAATTAGTAGAGTTGGAGTGGTTGCTTCAAATCAATGCAAGTTGGATTTATATATAATTTTTGTGTAATTACAATTGGTTCAGTGTTAGCTTTGACATACAGTTTTACTTTTAGAATGCCTAATCTTCAAGAAATAACATATCTTGCTAACTGCTAACTTAATTAATTGTATTCTATCATATTCTTTCACGTTTTCCATCCACTATCTTCAAGTTGGATTTATTATATTTGCAAGGTTCGGAAACGCTAATCAATTTTTATCTACGCCAATGCCACCTCTTGAATTAATCTGACATTTTATAAACTATTTACAATATTGCTTGCCCCATCCATGTTGGGCGGGGCTATTGACACTCTTTCTTGGCTATTGACATTTTTTTATATCAATTTTTTACTTTAATTTCTTAAGCTACCCTCAGTCCTTACTCCTAATACAATTTATAAATTCTTCTAATTTTTTAAAATATTTTAATTTCAAAATCATTGTTGATTTTAAATTTTTTAAAAACTAAATATCTAATGAATTTATAAAATTATTTATTTAATATAAATTTAAATTTTAGGTAAATAAAAAATTCCTTTTTAAAATATTATGCCTTATCTTTTTCAATTAATTGAGAAAAATGTTTAAGTTCGAGATTTTTTTTTTTTAATAAAAATACACATGGGTAGAATTTTCAAGTAATAGAAAAAATAAATGAAATAATTTAAATAATAACTATATCTAATATTATCACTATTATACTATTGACATGTATTATCTGGCTGTGCATACACCAAGAGACCAGATCCTTAAAAAATTTAATCTGTGGTTATTTTATAAAATAAAAAAGAAATTGAGGTTGAATATTTTTATTAATTTACTTAGTATTATTTTTGCTTTGTTACTTGATTATTTAATTTATTAACAATAAATTTAGAATAGACTAAAAAAATATAAAAAAAATAAGAAAGAGTATTTCAAATAAATTATTAAATAGAATTGTTGAGTTAACGTGATAATGCGCCAAATGAGATGACTATGGTCAATCTCAATCCCATTAAAAATAAAGGTTAATAGTGGTGAGTGCTAATAGCCTCACCCATAAATGATTCATGACATTAAACTTAGAAGAAAATGAATTATTCATTTTTAAATAAGAACATTTCATTAAACTTTTAAATTTTTAACAATTTAGTAATTCCAACCATGAATTCCATTTTGTGTATTATAATTAATAGTTTACTTTACGCACCAAAAACATTAATAGTTTAATTTTAATACATGTTAATATATCTGTTATATATGGCTATTTCTTCTCGAATTAACACTTCATTTAAAAATTACATAAACTATCAAACTCATTAAATAATATATAAATAAATCATTGTCTATAAGTGTATTTTTTAACAGTAACAATGAATTAGAATATAATTTAATAATTAAACTATATTTAAATAAAACTGAGATATGCACAAATTAGTTCAAATATATCGTCGAACCACAATTAAAGAAAATAAAAACAGTTCAATAATTTTTAAAAAAAAATTAAAATAATTTTAAATTAAATTACTGACATTTATGTAGGGGCAAAATTGCTTGTCGCTAGATTAGTAAAAATAATTAAGGGCTCGTTTGGCATGTTAGATAGCTAGAATAAGGACTGATAGAATGAGAGTTAATTAACTTATCTAATTTAGTGTATGTCAAACATTAGATAAAATAATAGTACATTAGATAAAGGGTTAATTAAGTTTTTAGTCCCTGTAATATTGAAAAGTTTGGTTTTAGTCCTTGTATAAAAGTTTTAGTCCCTGAAAAATTGAAAAGTTTGGTTTTAGTCCCTGGAGATGTATGAGAGTTGACTGTGCTGACGTGGACGCGTCAGGCGCTGACGCGGCGCTGATGCGGCGCGCCATGCGGGATGCCACGTGGGCATAACCCGCAAAACCCATGACCCGACCCGACCCGACCCAAATTTTATGACCCACCCGTTAAAAAAAAAA
>QANU01025917.1:0-75717 GCA_003254905.1 Nissolia schottii | reverse complement strand
TTTTTTTTTTAACGGGCGGGTCATAAAATTTGGGTCGGGTCGGGTCGGGTCATGGGTTTTGCGGGTTATGCCCACGTGGCATCCCGCGTGGCGCGCCGCATCAGCGCCGCGTCAGCGCCTGACGCGTCCACGTCAGCACAGTCAACTCTCATACATCTCCAGGGACTAAAACCAAACTTTTCAATTTTCCAGGGACTAAAACTTTTATGTAGGGACTAAAACCAAACTTTTCAATATTACAGGGACTAAAAACTTAATTAACCCTTAGATAAATGTATCTAATCTAACTTAATCTGGCGTGTCAAGCCATAAAAGCATTATTCTATCTGCTTATACATAATTAAAACCCTATACATAAGTAAACACTGCGATTTGAAATAACGTCAATCTCTTCTCTAAATTTAACATTACAAAGGTAAAAGATGCTTAGCCATAACCTATATGATATATAATGTATATAATCTCTAATATAATAAAAATTAAATACAAATAGTAATACCAAAGAAAATACATAATAATAATAATAATAATAATAATATATATTTGGTGCTTTCATAATATCATAAAGTATCGGTAGTTTTGTACGCATGTGAACATGCGATACATGGAATCAAGTTGGTCAACAAAATTATTTGCCGAACTTGTAAGCCAAGTTCTGCAAAACTGCCAAACATCAGAACATTCCAAGCCAAAATATTCAACTTTGACTTCTAAGTGTCTGCATCACATGATGATGATAATAATATATAGTACCAAAAGTTAAACGCGCTATATATACAAAATAAAGGGTCTAAAAGGTTCATATTTAAATCGGATTTGTGAGTAGAAACTAAGCAATAGAAGAATTAAGCTAGCATTATCTAATAAGTTAGAAGTTAGCATCAAATCAAAAACATGATACATACAGGGACTTCTCTTATAGCATATTCAACGTCCCAAGCTCCACCGTTTCTTTGGCCTTTTTGTGTGCCTCGTTTTGAGAAATTAAGATGGAAAATTAATGTTTGCCTTTCGGTGATATTATTATTCTGTCTTTTTGAAAGAATGTCTAATTTGGCCTCTCTTTATTTTTGCAAGGACAAAGTAGTCTTTTAATATTTTAAAGTCCAATACTAATCTCTGACCATACAAAAAGAAAGGGACATGTTAATCTTTTTGTTAACTCACTATTTCTTGACTTTATCGAATTGTACATATGATAGTTAACTCCGTTAACTACACTCTAGCATATAATGACGTCATTTTGTTGTAACCCAAACCCAAAAGCTTACCTTGGCATAGAAAATGAAGCAGCACCGAGTGTAGAGACATAGAGACACACACGAAGCATAGAAATACAAAGACACAAAGATAGGTACACAGGTGCAGCGAAACATCATTTTATATTAAGGTGGAGTTAATAGTCCACATGCTAATAGTCCACATGTACATTTGGGTAAAGCAAGAAAACAGTGAATTAATTGAGAGACTATGTTTCTTTTTTTGTACGATAAAAGACTAATGTTAGACTTTTAAATGGTGAACAACTACTATATTCCCCACAAAAAATGAAGGGTGACCAAAGTATTCAAAACTCATTAGATTGCAACTAATTAGCTCAACCCTAATCAACTCACTATGAGAGTTAAATTATCACAAGACTTGTTTCTTTTTATCCGCAAGAATCAATCAAGAATAAGTGTCCTTGACGAGAATAAGCGCAGAATCCCAATTGATAATTCCCCATTCATTTGAATTTGCAGTCATGCAGTCGAACTAGAAAATATGATGCAAAAGCAAAACAACGACTAGCTACTTACCCTTGCCCAACACCCCACTAAGCTCGTGGTTGACTCACTTCTTTTGGTTCTTTCAAAATGCATCCATGCAACTATACTAGTTAAAGCTTCAAACTGCTGACTTCAACCAAAAGATTCCATCAAAGGAAAAACAAGGAGAGAAGTAAAAGTAAAACTTCTTGTTATATATACCTTCAATGTAATTCAATTTCCTTGCTAATCTAATAATTTTCTTTTGGTCTTAATTTAATCGTCTGTGAGTGGTGGACATTTAACTTACTGACTAGGTCTAACTCGATGAACCAAATTCCCCCCCCCCTTAAAAAATAGCTTCTCCCAGCATAAATTATTTCATTCTCAAAACTTGAATTCGAGATAATTAGTTAAGAGATTGGAACTCCCTACCAATCCGACCAACCACGTGTTACTTGTAAAACCTAATAATATGATAACAACATTATCGGTTCCTACAAATAAAAGTTAATACAAACTATAATGACTAATTTACAAATCATTTTTGTTAGATAATCCATAATTGCTCAAAACTCTCGAATAAGAGAAGAGTATGTTAACACAAAGCAAATGTGAGGAAAGAGAAAAAAAATCATCACCCCCAAACCAAAATCACAACACTAATGGGCATACATATGAGACAACAAACACAAGAAGGCCAATCAAAAATCACACTATCAACACACTGAGCACTGTGCAGATCATACGTTAACACTTTGCCAACATGTTGTAAGCATGCCAATACTACTGAGCACCCGCTGAAAGAACTCACCGCTTAGAAGGAACTCGAATAAACCAACCTCAAAATTGAAAAATCAAACCGCCATAACCTTCATTTTCAACTTCAAACTCTTCACCCCCACCACGGTATGAAACCCTTGAAGACTAGTCTCTGGCGGCAGTATCCACAACTGAGCCACCTTCATCCACAGAATGAGGTTCAGCACAGCGACAATCCACTTCTTCCTCGAACCACCACCATCACATATATAAAACACATCACTGGTAAAATTGAAAGCATTTCCACGCCAGATATGGCAATTCGCAACCACGACTTGGCATGTATACAACGCGTCTCCAAGTACTATAGATTGCCCCCATTTCAAAAATCCCATCCATCGAATACAACTCTTCAATGCAGCTAGCTTGCTTACTGACATACACTCAATATGAATTTTATTGCATAGAAAACATCATTTGATCAAATTAAACAGTCACAATTATAATGGCTACATGCAACCAGAACGTGTAAGTCCAAAACTGCACTCATCTCTCCTCCAAAAATCTATATCACATTTTTCTCTTTCAGCCTCAACAAAATTGCAAATAAAAATTGGCTTATTGGTGGGGTGGAGCTTGCTACCTCTCCAATAAGGCTAACGCCAACTGTTTGGTTACAACACTCAGAATACAAAACTCTCTTCCTCCGCAGTTACATTAAGCACCCTATCTCCCCTCTCCCTAAGAGCAGCTGCTGTGGAATCGTTTATGCCCAAAAGATACTGCAAACGAGTCAATTTTCCAGGATTTGGATCACTGTTCAAGTATATAGTGTACAAATCAGAAAGCTCCTCCAGCACTTCCCACGAGAGAGGCTGAGAAGGTACTGCTTTGTCACAAGCCAGCATATCATTTAGTGAAGAAACCTGCACATAAAACAGGAAGCAATCACATTAGACTATTGACAACGAAATAAGTGATGCCATACAGCCGGTATTGTTGCCAAAATTTGTAAGATTCAAGTATGGTGATCAGAGAAGTCAGTAGAAAAGACCACTCATTAATCCAAAAGTTTTGTTTTTTTTATAAAAAAAAAATCCCTAATCATTCCGGCAATGATGTTAAATGACAAAATATTAGAATTTTGTGATTGTGAACACGAAGAAGCTTCAAGAGACTACTTACCACTCCTTCACGATTTCTCCGCCTTAATAATGCCACAGCCTGAATGAGTGAATTGGATAACCTAGTTTGTGCTAGCTCACGAACAACACCTCTTGCATTCTCTTTATTAATGTTGAGATCTGACGGTATTTTGTCATACACTTCCTCCTCGTCGAACTCTCCAGTACCTGATGAGAAAATATCATCGACGGTTTTTTTGAAGAGCGTCTCTCTCAAGTTTTCAGACACCATGCTGTCTAAATCAACGCTGGCTTCCTTAAGTTCTCTTATCTGCCTCATATTAAGCCTCCCTTGAGTTACCGCAGTTTCAATAGCAGCTGCCATCTTGGTGGTGGTTATACTCTTGATTATCTTCTGAGCATACTCTTGAGGCAAGCCTACTTGCTTCTGAAGATTATTGAGCTGCTCCACCCTAAGCTTTGTCAACTGTCCATCGGCTAAAATTACTTCAGCTTGTTGCCGAAAAGCTTGCTCTGCTAGACTCCTATGCACTTCCACTATTTCTTTGCCGCTCATACCAAGGATCCCGCCAAGCTGATTTAGAAAAACATATTCTGAATCATCCTTCTTTGTAGTGATCTGGGCACCAAATGGGACCCTTGTCACTTCACCAGTTAGACAGTAAAGCAAGTACGTCTTGTAAAGATCAGCCCTATCTCTTTCAGGAAGGTCATCTTTTAATGTAATTTCTGTCTGACCAGGTTTCCCCATTTTCGCCAGGAGTTCTTTATTTGGTCTTATTTTCTTAAGCGTCTGAATGGAATCCCAGTCTTCATCCTCAGTTTGTGTCACATCCTCCTCTACAGATTCCTCAGTTGATACATCACCTGACTCCCCTTTAATGTCGTCCACCAACTCAGTAACAACCAAGGTGTTGAAAGCGATCATCTTCTTCAGTTCTTTTGCAGACTCGGTGCGATTTCCAGCAGCTCGTGCATGTTTTATGTAATTAATAAACATCTTCCTTACCTGTAGTGTGATAAAAACAGCATGGAAAATGTTTAAACTCATTTCAAATTCTCATAAATGACCAACAAATTTCCTGAAAAATGGATACTCACTGCCTTGCTTGCAATAGACATAGCAGACTCCCTGGTTAGTCGCAAGCCATGCGCTGCTTTTCTAACTGATTTTTTGATATCAGCATCATACCCATCAACCCCTGATGCAATTGCATCCTTGACAACCTATTAAAGAAAACACGAGTTAGTAACTCATAAATTGTTAATATATCTGGCAGAAATTGAAACATACCCTTGCACCTTGCAAAACTGCATATCAGAAGAATACCTTAATTCCTGTGCATATCAATATAATTAACTAATGACAACATATGCGTTCTTTTTTCAGCTTGGGTATCACATAACCAACATAGATTTAATAGTAAGTATATACGTATCTACAAAGTGAAAAGACAGAACCTAAACAAATTACAAGAATTTCATGCTTAACATTCTGAACGAAACACATTTCCAGAAATTATTGACAAAATTTATTAGATGCAAACTGCTGCAGAACATTTATGGATCTCTAAATTCATGCTACAATTAAATTAGTATATCATCACCACGTGAAAATGTGACTTCCATTCTACCAACCCATATAAAAAGAAGAATAAACTTTGCAAAGTGATGTAAGAAGCTTCTGAACACAACCCCCCTTGTGCATCCTCCCAGAAGCTACAGATCATTCTTACTAATTTTAATTTAGACATGACTGACATGTCAATAACTGGAGACAAACCTTAATTTATCACTCACAGAGGATGCACAAGATTGCTGTCTTAAACTATAAATGAGATGAAGACACTTTATCAGTTTGTCACAAAATGGGTGCATGGAATGTAGTTTTGCACATCAGGACAGAGTGATATATGTGCTATGACTTCACAATCATTAGTCTTTACCAAACAGCTTAATTTTAAGTCTGACCAAGTGGTAAAGAACTTGATCCTTAATAACAAGGTAGGGTAGGCCTGTGCGTTGTCCACAGTTTATACCCAAGGGAATCTTGCATATGGCCATTCATAACCTTCACTTGAAGGTTTAAGCTTCAGAGAGTCTGTTCTGAACAAAAACCAATGAACCAGACAGGAAGAAATAAACATATTACCTTTTCAAACAAACTGCCACAGATGTCTGAATGAGCTGCTTCAACAGTCTGTTGAGGTATACAGAGCATTACGCGCAACCTTAACAAAGCAGCAACATCCTCCTCACTGAGTTCCCCATCAACCACAAGTTGCTGTAGCTTTTGGCGGTAAATTTCTTAAAATAAGAAACTAAAGTCAGATTTGGATACAATAGTAAACATAACATAGAACAAAGATAACAGTTGCATTATGTCGAAGTTAACCATCGCAATAAAAATGAAAGCAGACACAAAATTGAAATAGTAATATGACTGACAAGCCTTAAGAATTATATATAAGTATAACCCTAGAACACAGCGTTCAAAATCTTGGCTTTACATTTGGTAAAATTCCAGCAAACTGTAAACATGACAAGGGAGACATAGAACAGTTTACCTTCATGAATTTCACCGGCCTTTTGTGGATCAAAGTGCAATTCATCACATAACTTTTGAAGGAATGCAGCCTTGCTATCAGCCATTTCTAACTCACCACCTGAAACAGCCTGTGCAAGTTGTTTGCGATATACTTTTGACGTAACATCAAGTGTAATGGCTTCAGCTTCACGTTTTCCCAACCCAAATATATTCCTCAACTGATTTAGTGCAGTAAGCTGAAATAAATTATTACTATCAGAAAAAAAATGTTATCTTAAAAAAATAAGAGCTCAACTAAAGGATTGTACACTCATTGATACAAGTCAAGTTTCAGCATCAATAACATTTTTTCTAATTATGCTTATGACAGTTTTAAAGCAAATGGTAGTCTTTTTCTTACCTGAATGCCGATCCATGGCAAATTGGCAAAAGAATTTGAGAATAAATCGAACTACATTCAAGGGGGAATCTTATCATTGTACAACTTAAAATCAAAAACCACCTAGCTTAAACCTAAAGCTATTGATCAAGGGCTCAAGAATCATTTTCTAACACCTAAATGCTACCTCAAGTGAAAACCCATTAGCAATGAAACATGATAAACATCTAACATGAAGAGTTGTACTGAAAACAAATTCTACTTTAAATTGAAATATGCATAATGAGATTAATGGCAATAAAGATTTAGCTCTAAACAACCTATCCAGTTAGGCTTTGATACATGGTCAAAGCACAAAATAGAATGCAAAGATCAGACAATAATGAATGACCAGGAACACTAGCCACAGACATAACTTCAACCTGTATTAATAATTAAAATTTTAAAATCCTCAGTTGCACCTGTTGAAATGCCGGCAAGCCAAATTGGTAAATGAGAAAACATAGAGCACCAATTTAGAGCTAGCTTGTTCCTTTCATCTATTCTTGTCCAAATGAAAATCAATTCTACATGTTCTTATACAAACTTTAAAAAAAAAATAAATAAATAATAATAATAATAAAATTGTAAGTTCCTTCCAAGTAAACACTAACCCAAACTCAACTTCAAAACATCTAAGTTTCTCGAATTGAAAAAGGATTTGTTAAGAAGCCCATTTTTGTACTTGAATGCAATGACCTTTTACCTTATTATCTTCCATGTGGCCAGCGGACAATGCATCTGTGACATATGCTCGGTAAAGAAGTTTTAAATCCTCTATCTTTCTGTCACTGTCATAGTCACCACCTATGCCAAAGATGAACTAAAGTCAACTTAAAGAATTTTAATTCAATGTGTAAAGTTAAACAAAACAAAAATTAAAAAAAATAAATACATCAGTTAAGAAGCTTACTGAGTAAAGAAACCGGGCCAACACCTCGGGCAAAGCGATCCACATCCGGATGGTTCTTCAATGAGATTAGTAAATTATTGAATGCCAAAATCTTATCAAGCTCCTCTACAGCTTGCCTAACTCCAGGACTGAAATTTTAAATTTATTATTAGGAGAGAACTCTACATTTACAAATTGCAAATTGCTTACATCTATAAAAATTAAGAAAACAAAGAAAACCTAGGTAACAGATTGAAAATAAAAGCACCATCAGATTTCAATATTTTACATGGAATCATTTTTTGACTCATAAGTAGCACGCACGGGCTCAACTAATAATGAAAACATGTAGTGACCATATCCCTCAAAGAAAAGAATAGTTGAAGCCAGGAAACCAACACTCAGTGATGAATAACATAATTGTAAGATACACGTTTTTTAGAACTAGAAAACTTACCCTGCTCTTGTACGGGATTTAAGAATATCAAGTGCTATTGAGATATTTTCCTCAAGCAATATCCTTGTACGCTCCTTGAACAAGTTTTCAGCAAGCTTCAAAGCAAAATTTCATTACAATTAATATATTGAAGATTATGCCACACCAGGGAACTCTTTGATAGTGAACGGTTTACCCCAGAGAAGCAGTTGAAAGTTCTATTTATAAAAGAAGAAATAAAGAAAATGCACCTGATCAGAAAGGCGATACAAACATTGAGCTTCTCTAAGTGAAACAAGTTGTTCAGCATCAATATCTGCAAAAAATATTTGGTTAGGACAAAATGAAGCAAAACCACATTGCAATTAAATAACTTCTTTAGAATGAATTAGTTTGTTTCAATAACAGTTATTATAGAGAATTACCCATTAAATTCTAACATAATAGATGAATACAACCAGAATATTGACATGCATAATTAACTAGAAGAGTGTAATTTACAAATCGTTTCTCGTCATTAATAGGTACTGGACTGATATCATTTCAAATGCACCAAACTTAGGACAACTTAAAATGAGTATTAACAAACTTAATAGTTGACCAGAGATGGTTGACCACTTCATTACAGTAAGACAAACTAAGGCCTAGACACATCAAAAAATTACCTCTGCCAACTGATTTCAGCTTGGAAGCATACAATCGCTGGGCATTGTCGCGAATTGCTACTTCAACCTAGAAAATTGGATAATTGCCAAATAGTCAAATGAAAACAATGAGAAAACAAGGATAACTAAAGAAAAATGATAATGAGAACATGTGGGAGGTATAAGAAATGAGAGCATATCCATGATAATGTTGACACTTGACGCACATTGAAAGATGCAATACATACTGCACAATATTCTTAGTTTTCGGGAAAATACCCATACATGATAGAACAACTATGCTCCTAATCTCATAATCTCATTGCATGATACAAACGGAAAAATACAAATCACATTACTGCATTACACATGAAATGTATACCAACTGATAAAGAAGTAATTAAATACCTGGGAGTCAGTGACCTTGAAAACACGCTTCCAAGGTAGAAGGAAAGACGAAGCTTCTCCAAAAACAAGATTTGACACATACATCAACTTTTGAAATGCCTGCACTGGAGACTCACTAAAATTGGTCAAGCTCCAAATATCCATTTTAATCCTCCAAGGCATTTCTATCTAATGGTTGAGAAGATAATAATACAATTGACTTACCCGGCGTTGCTCAACATCAGCTTCACGATCCCCAACTTCAAGCCTTTGCCTGAAAATTTTCCTACCAATCTGAGGGTCAACAACCAGCAAACCAGTTAAAGAAGTAACATCATTAATGAGATAATAAATGTACTCAATCTCCATAAATATGCACAGGATTAAAACAAGTCAAGAATACCTCCATATGCATAGCAGCTGCATCTGGGTCATCAATTCCTATAGAGTTTTTGAAGCTGGTGATCCTATCAGCCTCATCACCTTTAAGCTCCTCACCACCAGGAGGAAGCACAGACGAGACAAACCTGGATTAAAAGTTGAAATGCAATGCATTTTAGTCATTCATGGCTAGATCTAACAGATATGCATGAAGCCACACCTCACTCAAACCACAACTAGAGGGCTTCTAGTTTGTTTTCTATTTTCATTTTCAAATAGTAATCTAGTATGCTTCCGTTAGTAATTATAAGAAGGAAAAAAATGCAATCTTATTTTCATTTGATTTCAAAATTTTGCAAAGTAAATTGATTGAACCATTTCCGTCCTAGGCGAAAACACACATAGCACTTTTGTATTAAAATTGAAAACATATCAAATGATATAAAAACAGAAAACAAATCAAACAGCACTTAATTTCTTAAAAACTTCCATACACATTAGGAGCTCATTTGGTTGTGCTTAAGGAGTGAAAAAAAAAATATTGGTTTTGATGAAAAAAAGATACCTTTAAGAATTAGTTGTTTATTAGTGCTTCTCAGATAAAGCAAAATAAACTTATTTCAAGATGCAGATAAGGAGTTGCTCATAGATTTAGCCAAAGCAATAAACGAGAAAATTTTATTCCTAGATTTTTGCAACCACTTTCTTGGCTTTATTTACAAATATAACCTTAAACTTTCAAAAACCATTTTAACAACTTAAGAAGTGATTTTTATGCCCTAAATTATAATTTTATGAGAAAAAAAATTACTTGTCTTCATCACATCCAAACAGTTTCACAACTTCTGATCCTAATAAAATGCATTTCAATAATTATATCCACATATAAGACATTGCATCTTCTTTTAAATAAGTACCTTTTAGAAAAACTTATCCAAATGGACGCAATGGGTTTGCATTTGGATAAACTAAAAAAAAAGAAAAAAACCAAGTACCTTTAAGATAGAAAGCTGGAATTATAAGCAGGCTTAGAATAAGCTTATCCAAACAAGCTAAAAAAAACTTGAGAGTGAAAAAAAAAAAAGACTTTTCTTGTTTCAAAAAAAAAAAACACACACACACACAAAATTTCTTCCATAACATTCACACGCACGTGCACGTCTATGAAGAGTACAACACATATTAGCAACTTTATAGAAACTTGATTTCTCACTCACTGGCTATATATTTCACAAATCTCTGCTTTGAACGCCTCATCTTGCTTGTTCACTCCATACCTGAAAATTCAACCATTTCAAAACAAAACTTAAAATATAAACATGAATAAAAACCATTTCGAGATAATCTCAATTTACATTATGATTATAGATAACACTGTCACCGATAATTAACCAAAAAGCTAAGAACAAAAATTGACACTAACTTGTTCGCAATCCCATCAATCTCTTCCTTCTTCAGCACCGAAGGGTCGTCAAGCCCAGCCACGTAGTTATGCAAGTTCACTGCCGCAACTTGAGGAGCCGCGGCATTCAACGCGTACGCGGCGCTGCCGCCGGCCACACCGAGAGCCACAGCTCCTCCGAGGGCGGCATTCCGGCTTCCTCCGAACCTGAAGCCGAGGCCATAGCCGGCAGCGACGGCGCCGGCGACGACGACGGCGGAAGCCGCAAGGCGCAGTGGCGGAGATAGCTTGTCGACGACGAGCTCAATTCCGGCGAGGTCCTTCAGGACCGGCGGCGCCGGAGAGGATGCGGTAGAGGAGGAGCAGCGAGGGAGTGAGACCCTGAAACGACGTCGTTTGGAGGTGGAAGGGAAGCCGAGAGGGGTGAAGAGAGAAGAAGTGGTTAGGGTGGAAGAGGGATTCATGGGGGCCCTCGGAAACGACGTCGTAGTAGGGGAGTGTGGTATTATTGTTGCAGAGTGTGTATAGGGTTTAACGGAAAGACGGAGAAGATAGCGAGGAAACGAACTCAAACGACGAAAGAGATCAGAGTAGTTAAATGGGCCTGTTCTAAATGGGCCTATAGATTGAATAAGGTCTCTTTTTCTTTTCATTGGTACCCATTTGTAATCATTACTATTCAGACCGAAAGTTAAATCATCACAAAAATAACCAAAAATATATCATCAAAGAGGGCTTGTCAAGACCAAAAAAATTGTGAGCTGTGACATTGTTAAGTAGAGCTGTGCGACCTAAAAGAAGTAGCAATAATGTTGATTGAACCACTTAAAAGGCAGAGACATCTTGCTACCCTTCTCATGACAAATCATGGGATTCACTATATCAAAAGTGAACCCTATGATATATTATGAGAGAAGTGACCAAGTGTCTACACCATTTGAGTAGTCCAAATTATGAGTGCTATTCTTGGATCAAGTTAGGATAGACTTGGGATTACTTGCACTTGGCCCAATATTTTGACTGAGCCAAATTTCAAGCCCAAACATTGTCCGAGTAAGTCTGATTATGTTCAAGATAAATTAAAATCGAGTCTAAATCGAGTTTTGACTAGGCGGTCTGAGTCAATGCTCTCTTAGAAACACTAATTTTTTTTTTACACAATCAACAAAAATGAACAAGAATCATATACAATGAATGATCTCCCAAATTCAAATTGATTTCAAATTCTTAATTAAGCACTAAACTCCTTGAAAAGAGATACATATAATATATAAACAAGCTAAAAACACAACACAATACAATTCAAGTTGCTAGAGAAGAAGGGTTGAGTCGAAGTTGTTGGTGGTGGTTGCACTTGAAGTCATCGTTGGTGGTGAGTAGTGAATCATTGCGAGAAGAAGAGAAGGAGGCTTGGTGTTGATGGTGTGAGAGTGAATCAAAGTGAGAAAATAGGATTTTGCCTTTGGGTTCGAGGATATGTAATTGGGTCTCTCAATTCTCATATTTGAAGAAATTTAATTTTTTTTAAGGAAAAAAATGAAAAAGTGAGAACTTTTTTTTTTATTAGTGAACTAATAAGCAAGTAATAAAAAAAAAGTGAATAAAAAAATAAGAGTAACAAAAATATGGTGTAGTGTATAATATATATATATATATAATAAAAAAAGTTATATACTTAAATATATGGACATATATGGGCCAGGTGGGGCGACCTGAGTAATTGTCCAAACCCGCCTTTAACAACAATTGGGCTACTTTTAATTTGGGTATGTCCAACCCGATTTTAAAAGAAATTGGGCCGAACTAGACCCAAATGACTCAAGTTCACACTGAATCATTGAGTCAGATCAGGCCATGAACACCCCAACTCCAAATAGCACTGTAAAGAAGTAGAGTTGTCACAACATGTTGAACCATTGTTGAGTAGAGCCACCTCAGGTTATATCAGTCATGGGCTAAGGGCTTGCTTGTGTCTCCGAAGGAGAGGAGTTCCAAACTTACGTTTGGTGGGCGTATAATTTTTTTTTCTTCTTACAAAAATGCATTGAGAAACCAAATTTGTCATTCTGATGTGAAAATAATATAAACCAAATAAGCATTAAATTGTTAGTCCATTTTTATGATGCCCATGGGCTAATTGAGAAATTCATTTTTTCACCATGGAGCAAAAAAATCCATGATCTACATGGGATATAAAGCATTGATTTTTCTTGGAAACAGAGAAAGTAATGGAGTGAGAAAACGTCAATACTTTGATTTCATGAGGAGCATGAATTATTTTGTTTCATGGTGGACAAAAAAATTTCTATAAACACAGAGTTATCGAAATAGGTTGAGCCAGATGAGCCGGCTCGAGTAACCCAAATAAAATAGGCAAACTAAACTGAAAAAACGAGTTGAAAAATACAATGGTCCAACTAAGCAGACCTAAATTGGCCGTGTCCACTTTTGTCCAAACCAGCATCACAACCCAAATACTCATTACATTTGCACATCCTTTACTTTGTAAAATCTCAAGTACCAAGTACACAAATTTTCCGCTCAAAGTTATTATACGCTATACATTTTTGCCATTTAATGAATATGTATATAAAATCGTATTATTTATATTTATATTTAATTTCTAGTGATGTCAACTAATTTATTCATATCGAATTGTATCATGTATTGAATGAAGCAAGTATATTTATTCGTGTAATTTTTTTTTTCTGATGAAGAATTAATTCTCCATCAAATATATCACAACAAATTAATTCAAATTGCATCTTTTCTTCCGATAGAAAAGCATTTTCAGGTAAACATGTCCAGCAACGTCCCTTCCCTTTGTATAAAACATTGTACAATGTAAAATTCTAATTCTACGTTTTAAGCAAAGTTCACAATAAAATTCTAATTTTAGTCTAGACACAATTCAACAACATGCAAAGGGACTAATTTTAAGTTTTATTCAAAGGGACAATTTAGCAATGCGCAACTATAATTCTATGCTTTCAACAAAGTTCAAGGTATAAACATCTAATTTTATTCAAGTATATTTATTCATGTAATTTATTTTTAATGAAGAATTATCTCTTTATCAAATATATCACAACAAATTAATTTAGATTGCATCTCTTCTTCCAATAGATATTCTTCGTTTGTAATTATAATTATTAACTCCTTGCTGCATTTTGTCATTATTTCATTTATTCTTTGACTATATGTATAATGTTTACATTTTCATGGAGTAGAGATTTTTTGTGAATACTCTAGAGTTAAGAAGACTATAATTGTGTGTGTGCAATTAATTTATGAGAGATTAAAAACATATTTAACGCTATATTTTATATTATTTTATCCATTTTAAATTTATGAAGGTATGTTCGCTCTTATGTACAAACTAACTTTTACTGAGATTTATTCAAAGGGACAATTTAGCTACGCGCAACCATAATTCTACATTTCAGCAAAGTTAAAGGTGTGTGTGTATGTATATATATAATTTTATTCAATTATATTTATTCATGTAATTTTTTTCAATGAAGAATTAATTCTCCATCAAATATATCATAACAAATTAATTCCGATTGCATCTCTTCTTCTAATAGATAATTTAACAAAAAAGTTTTTAGCAACATCCCTTTGATAGTGTGTTAATTTTATTTTCAGCAAAAAAATCCCTTTGTATAAATTGTTGTACAAGGTAAAATTCTAATTCTATGTTTTCAGAAGGTAAAATTCTAATATCATTCTAGACACAATTCAACAATGTTCCTTTCTATACGTTTTTAGGTAAAATTCTAATTTTTATTTAGACACAGTTCAGCAACGTCCCTTTGTATACTTTTTCTTCTTCTTCTTCTTCTTTTTTTCTCTCCATTTGTTGTATTCTTTGGGTTTCATTTTTTTTCAAGATGTTAACGCCAAGTAATAAAAAAGGAAAGATGAAAATATATGCTTTCATCACACTTTGATGATTTTTCTTAGTATCCTGAATGTGTATCAGTTCTGTTACCTGAGAAATATTCTTGCATTCTTCTGAAATTGCCATACTTTATTTTGCTTTTATTTTCTATTTGGGTTTTGTTGTTTTAACTTATGGTGCTCATTTATTCTGCACTCTGTTTACGTCTTTTGGTGGGTGGGTAAGTGCATTTCATTTACGTCTATTTTATATTTTCTTTCCTTCATAATTACAATTTATTTCCACAGGTTCTGCACTTCTGGTCTACCAATTTCCAATTTTTTTCCATGTCTTTCAGCCCAATTTCTTTTTCTCAGCCCAGTTTTATTAAGCAGCCCAAATGTCTTTCTTCAGTGGCTTGTCTCAATTAGCCCTCAGCTCACTGGGCCACTCACTAGCCCAGTAGCCCTCATCTCACTTTTTCTCAATTTTCATTGCTGAAATTCAGGGTTCATCTTCAGAGACTCAATAGTTCACTTCAGACCCTAAACCCTCGCCTCGCCGCGCCTCCCTCCCCGCGCCTCGCCGCGCCGCGCCTCGCCTCGCCTCGCAGCGCCTCGCCGCGCCTCGCCTCGCTGCGCCTCGCCTCGCCTCGCCTCGCCTCGCCACGTCTCGCCGCGCCTCGCCTCCCTCGCCTCGTCGTCCCTTGGTAAGCCACTGTTTCAGTGTAATTTGATTGCTTTTGTTTTTTGTTTCCCTTTTTTCTTCGTCATTTTTGGATGAACATTCTGATGAGTGATGATCAATGATTGCTTGGATATGATTATGAGGTTAGCTGTGGTTTATACTAGACTTACCATTTCCGAATAATTTTGCTAGATCTTTAAGATCACTCCATTTCGGGTGGTGGTGGTGTTTTATTTTGCATCTCATGTAATGCACGAAGTAACCAAGGATATAATATAACCTCTAGGCTTGGTGTCAAATATAACCTCTATGCATCTCATGTTCTGTTTTTGTTTCTGCTGTTTCTGATTTTTTTTAAAATTTATTTTGGCCCGGTCTAAACCCGGGTTTAAAATCAGAAGGAATATTATAGCAAAAGGGAATCTAAAAAGGAGCTAGCAGATAGCACTCAAGTGCTATGCACAGATCAATTTAGTTACCTATTTCCGGAAAATACCTGTTTATACACAACTGGACTAGGCTCACTTCGTGGGCTTCTTCTGTATCAAATCAGAATGGTCCCGTTATATAAATGAATATCTCCTCATAAATCCACCTGGCTTATTGTGGTTTGGGTTGGTAAAAGCAGGGGACGAGGGGATAGAAAAGATGGAAATGGAGGGGAGAGACACTTACATTATTCACATTGGGGGTAGAGTTGGGGACCCACATGGAGTTTATACTCTTTATTAATGGATAATTAAAGCACCTGATTCCTCCACGGCCATTGCCCATTGGCATTTGGCCCCTTACCTCGTGTCATCTCTACCTTTTTTTTTTCCCTCTGAATTGAATCAATCGATTTCTGTGGTTAGGAATTCGATTAACTTAACCATAACTTCATGAAGAGAATAGGAACCTCTCAGCAAACTTTTTTTTTTTTTTAAATTTAAATCCGAGACTATTAATTAAAAAATCAAGACTCATATCACATTAACTATTGGTACGTGTGGTCTCATTTGAGTATCAGTTTTGTATTGCACTCTGTCTACGTCTTTTGGTGGGTGGGTAAGTGCATTTCATGTGGAAAGATTAGATGGGGTATCTGGGTGTATTTTGTATGAGACATGCTTTCATTGTTGTAATATGCTATAGATTGGTGTCCATAAATTGCTCTGGTGGTATTATAAATGGGCTTTGGCCATATGATATTTGCATAACTTTGTCGGTCTGTTAATAAACCATAGTCTGGTACTTGTTGCTACCGAGAAGAAAGAGGAGAAATTATAGCAAAGATTTATAACTCTACTTTTTATTTTATTTTGTATTTTTGTTTTTTTATGGTTGCTTTACTTTAGGAATTATTTTCACATTGAGATGATTTCATTGTTATGCGTAATATTTTACACATGGATCATGCTTTTGGTCATTCTATAGGAGTATATTGTGGAGCTGCACCAGCTATTGTAACAAACTTAATAATTTCAGATAATAATACACTTCTTGAGACTTGAGGTATTGAGCAAACATGGTTAATATTGGGTTGCTGGTTGGCTGTGATCTGTGGAAAAAAATGTCATGAACAAATGTTGGTTTTGCACCAGTAGTTTTAATGTGATTTACATTTCTCTAATGGTTTCTATGTACTGTTATTTTTGAAGGTTGTGCTTAAAATTTCTTATATTATGTTTCAGATTGATTCTCAGTGATGGAACATGGGTCGTACTCTGATCAGAGCAAATCAACTTTTTCTTTGATCGACGAGGATCATACTTTTGCAAATTCTATCAGATTCATCTTAAATCAAGAGTTAGTAGTGTGGAAACTATTACGTGACTATCTGATTCATTGTTTACAGTTTGAGAATTCATTCTTACCTGCAGAGTTTCATTTGAATTAATTTTCATTCAATGGACTTCGATCAAGTCCTTTGGAGTTGAAGCAATATCAATCTTGTGTTGTGATATTTGTTATCATATCATAGAAAAATACAGCACTTGGAAGATAAAACCTCAAGAATGCTGCAAAGTCGCCTAATAGCAATTTCCTTTAAAAATCCATATGCAAAGAAGCTTCAGAACAAACATGATCCTATCCCAATTTTGGGCCAAGAAATACCCTGCATTTCTCTCCAATCCCAACAACAATTGCATAAATGACATGGTACTAAATTTAAGCTATCTTTATAATGAATTGTCAAAGCTCTGCTGATGTTCTACTGGCTTAAAACTTTGTTGAATCTTTATGATGCTTAATACATGTAACCTACCCCACCTATTGGGAAAAGAATCAAAAGTTGCTACAATGCTTACCAAAATCATTATATGAATACCTATGAAAGAAACATCAGCTGAATTGAATCCTTTACATGAAGCAAGATTAACAAATAGGTTGACAGGAGTAGAGGACTCAAGATTAATTGATTAATACATGAATCTCTGTTGTCAATTTCACTGTATACTTTTTTTGTGGCACATAATTGATTAAATATCTGCTTGCGTGTTAAATTGAGTTTGGACTTCACATTATAAATGCTTGTTTTGCCTTTACATCTCCCCCCCCCCCTCATGTTTTCAGTTCCAGATATCCTAATGAAATCATGTCATTAATGTTGTCTTGCAGTCCAAGAGTGACATTTTGTGGCTACAGCATTCCTCATCCTTCAGATAACCGTGTTAATATCAGAGTCCAAACAACAGGTAACATATGAAGTGTCTTTCAACTGGTGGATCTAATATTGCTAGATGTGTAGGGTTCTTCCTTGGAAAACGTTTTTGAACCAAACTATGTAGACATTGTATACGCACTGTATACTAATGTGAGTGTGGACGAGTAATAAGGTACACATATATTGATGTGAGACATATATTCTGTGTTTATATGAGTAGCGTTGCATTGTGTTAAATTTTAACGTCAAACAACATAACTCGCCATATCATTGTAACTGATCTAGCAACACCATTGTCTGTTGCTGTCTTTTACATGGAAATGCTGCATAAATATCCAATGCAGCTCAGACCAGTACTTTTGATGATTCTAAATCTACTAGTCAACAATCACAACCTGGATATGAAGACTTATTCAAATGGTCTGAATCCTGACTGACCTCTGGATTTGACTTAAGTTGCAGACATGGTAATTCCATTGCTTGCATCTCCTGATCTTCATCTACCCTTGCTTCTTGATTACTGCGCCTCAAACCTTATCTCTGTTAGCAAGCATCTTTTCTCACTGGTACCAATGACTCGCTAACTCATGCCAAAGGAATTAGAAGGCATAATTTGCCCTTGTTACCTGTGGCTCTGCTTTATGTTCCTTGATGCTTGGTCAATTTACCCTGTTAACCATTTAACTTGAAACCCCAATTGTTCCATGACTTGCACTGAGACTTTTTCTTCTGCAAGACCAGAACACAGGAAGAATGACATTACCACAGGGCCGGAATTGCATGGTCTCTACCAGTTCTCAACGTTAAGTACAGTGATCTGCCACATAATTTACCTTGTCTCATTCATGCTACTCTTGGACACCATACTGTAGTATTTCCAAACTTCAGAGGATGCTTCCTCGTTTGTCGAGGCTATTTTTGAAGTGCGAATCCTATCAACTTGTTGAACACATTCTTAGTTCTTAGCAATCAAGTTGAGTCTCCTGCTTTGGCTTACATATTTTTGGGTCCTTGTCAAGTTGTTTCTACATTGGGTTATCAATATTTTGTGACCTTACATATGACTACTTTTGATGTCCTTGGCTCGACTTGCTGAAAAATAGATTCAAATAATTATCCCATTTTTCAGAGTTTCTATTATGAGATCCAAACACAATTTGGTAGTATACTTCTCTACACAATTTCAACTATTTATGAATTCTCAAGGAAGAGTTGAAACACACCTTCAACAAAATGGGATTGTTGAAAGAAAGAACAAACATGTAATTATGGTAGTTCACACTCTCCTCATTCATGCCAAACATACCGGTTTATTTTTGGGTTGATGTTGATTTCTCATTGCTTGCTTCCTGATCAATTGAATGCCATCAACTGTCCTCCAAAATCAAATCCCTCAAGTGTGACTTTAATTTGCAATTTTTTCCCCACAATTGAGTAATTCAATTCCATTATGTATTAATGCTTCTTATACGACCTCACCGAGTGGAAAGAAGGTTTTGTTGTTGTACAGTTGCAAGATCCTGTTCTTATGCTGCCAATTATTATATTCTGTTTTTCAATCTAATACTTCTTGATGTCATAAAATTTCTCATTTCATTCTCAGTTGAACTGATAATGTTATGATTGTTTATAAGAAAGTTATAGGGTTATGGTAGAGTTAAAGCATCTATAAATTCTTTTCAGAATGCATTGAATAACATGATGTTCAATGTACAAATGCTTTGGTATAAAACATTTCACTGAGATTGTGAACAGTTGCAGGCATGCACATGACCTTTTTTTTAAGTGCAATTTTGACATTGCATCGGTGATTATGTGTTGAATGTGTTAAATTGTGCTTCTTTAGGGCATCCAGCACGAGAAGTGTTAAAAGATGGATGTCAGGATATGATGCAGATGTGCCAGCATGTCAGGAGCACTTTTGATCAGGCTGTCAGCGATTTTAAAAGGACCAAGACTGTAGAGGATATGGATGCTGAATAGCATCTTTTCAAGTCGTAGTTTCGATACATATTGATGATATATTGATATGGTTGTGCATCTTTGGATTAAACAGTTCTTAGCTTTTCTGTACTCAATGATGTGCAGGAAAAATACAAAAGCCTGCTAGTCCTGATTGTTATTTTGGTTATAACACGAGTATAATTGATTTTCACACCATCTTTATGATTCTCATATATAACATCAAGTTTAGGCGCAAAAGTGGAGCTTAAGGAGAAAATGACATAAGTAAGCGATGGGTTACTCTAAATGACATGAGTCAAGCCATTTTTGGGTCAATCCTCCTAAGGTTGCATTAACTTTGAGTTAGTAAAATGTTAGGCCATCTTCAACTGTTTTATTTTTGTCTCCTTTGTAATATTCACAACTTTTTAGTTACATATAAGTGCAGAGCTGTTGAAATAGACAGTCTAATGGGTTGGTCCAAAAAACTCAGAAATAGGCGGATGGATTAAAAAATTACGAGTTAAACAAAAAAAGACAAGGGCTATAGGCCAGAACAGTATAACAACCCAAATATTCGTTGCATTGTTGTGCATTTATTCTGAATTAAAGAAATAAAGAATCGACTACTTCACGAAGATTTACTCGAAAATGTCAAAGTAAATGCAATGTAGTTTTATCAGAATAATCTATTCTATTTATCTTTTTTATTTATCTATTTATAATAAATGATTTTTGATGCCAATTTCTGTCACATTATTTAATTTGTTAAGTTGTCAAACTTACAATCCTTCTCTTCTAGTAACTTTATGCTCTAATTAACCCATCCAAAGGGTCTTAAAAAGAGCCAAAATGTAACAACGTACTTACCATTTTCACAAAGATCAACCATAAAAAAAAATGCCAAATGGTATAGTTACAACATGTACAAGAAGATGGTAAGCTTCTACAGGACTAGTGTTTGTGTACCAATGGCTGTAGGCTGAGACTGATGGCGTCTTTTGGTGGATGGCAAGCAAGGGTGTATGGTAATCCTCTATTGTTGGACATGTTTCCTCTATTTCGTTCACTTCTCTAAGTCCCTAACTCCCAAATCTATCTCCATCTTCCTCATCCTTTGCCATTATTGCTATCTTCAAATAAAAGTTTTTCAATCTAGCTTTTGCCCTATTCAATGAATGGTGACGTTTATGGTGCATAATTAAGCTATCTTTTTGTTGAATTTTGGGTGCATTCTTGCATTAGGTTTAATCTTCATAAGGGTCTTTTCCTTTCTTCCATGTTTCTATTTATAAATTTATTTAGATTTTTTAACTTACTAAATAGTTTCCTTCAATGGCTAGGTGGAACGTGCCAAGAATGAAAGCATTTGACTATCCTACCATTTTGGTTCTCCTTAACAACTTGTATGATTTTCACTAATTATATAAATTTATAGAATCTATTAATTATTCCAAGTAATATCAATTTAGGGAAGAATTTTATGATCTACATTTTGGATGTGAACTTTTGGGTTTAGTTATCTATGTAATTCACTAAAATAAAGCACGACATTTTCAAAAAATACCTTGCTTTGATTTAGAGTTTCACCATAAATTGCTTCACATGGTCTATTACAATTTAAATGAACTCATTGACCTGAATGTGAATGTTGATTTAGAAATGTACGAGAGGTCTACATGAAACATGGAGTTTCAAAAGCCAATGATAATTGCTTAGATAGTTTTCTCATTTTTATTGATAAAATGCATTTTATGTATCTTCCAATATTGTAGATTGCATGAGGAAAAAGCTCTGAAGTTGAATTTGTTTTTCCAATATTTAATCTTTTATAAATTTTTCTTCTAAGTGTTCCATGCAAGAGTTTTGGTTTTACCCCTTATACATTCTTAGCATAATGCTAAGCAGCATCTAATAATATTCTCTTTTAAATAAATTTTCTTTTTCCCTGTCTTTATCGTCATGTTGATGTACTAGGCTGCCTGATGCGAAACCCCAAGGATATAATAATTCCCAAACTCCAATACACACTTTGACTTGAAACAAAGAATAAGATAAAAACTCTCCCTACTAAACCCCGAAGAAACTTTCCCATAGTAACGTAGATAATTGGGACAAGAGTAAGAAATTGTGATTACCTTAGAATGAGATTACCCAGTTTCTTGATCTAATAAGCAAAACAAAACGCTCACCTTTGCACTCACAAAGAGATCACCCATTTGCAAAGAAATTTAAAGAGAAAATAATATGAAATTTAATTGATCAAAAAATGTTCTTCATTATACTAGTTTATGAGATATTTATAACCTCTTACATTATATTCAAATTTAAACTAAAGATAAAACAAAAGATAAAACTAATTTAAACTAAAAATAAGCCTTATAACAATAGACCTAAGATTGAGCTAATAAAATAAAACAAATTTAAATGTTCTAAATACTTAAAATGAATAAACAAAACATAACTAAAATAAGATAATGACTCAACATGACCGGATAAAATAACGTTAATTCATAGCATGTTAAATTCTCCATCTTGTCCTTTAGGGATGTAATGTCCAATTTATTTATTATTTTTTTGCCCCCTTGTGTATGTATCACTGCTCTTTGTCATGTTTGTCATAAGCTCTATTGACTTATCAAAATGTTATGACTTTGATAATCTATTTGTTCCTTGACCAATTTGGAATTGTGGAAAATAGGTAAAACAAACTAGTAAGGTTTAGTTAAGCAAAAAATTAGATACATTTATCTGTAAGAAAAATTAATATCATTCAAGTAGCAAGCCTTTCATTAATTATTAGGCTTTGATCTATTAGTTACTATTGAAAATATAACATGATGTAGTGTGTTATCATGAACCACCTATCTTCATTATAGAGTATCTTGATAAACGAAAACTAGATTGTAGTGTTACAATTTTCAAAGAAAATTTGGAGTGTAAAGTTGTTGTGTTATGCAAATAGAACTTCATGCATGTTATTTAGTGATTGGTCCCTATTCTCTAAAGAATGTGAATTGCAAGCTAGAGATTCTGTATCTTTGTACTCATCGACAGAGAATATGTAGTGTTTGATGTTCATATTTAAAGATGCCATCGATAATCGACTATTTGGAGTTGTTGGTTTTCGTAATTTTGTGAAGATGTATAACTCCTTTCTTGCACTAAGTAAAAGTAACATTGACCTCTTTTCGCAGTTAATCTCCAATAATGTAAATCCATAATTTTTTTCTTGAGATTCAGAGTTTCAATTCAATTTTATTGTACTCTTTATCATTGGAGTTGTGTTTGTGTTACATATACTGTAGTTATGATATTCTATGTTTTAATTTTATCCTACTTTTCATCATTAGAGTTGTGTTTATGTGCTACATATATTGTAGTTATGTCATTCTAGGTTTCAATATTTTCTCACACCCTATTTCTCTAGGTCACGTGTAACAAGTATTAATACATCAGTGAATGGTCATAGACAAATACAAAGAACAAATGCATAAATATAACCATTGCTAGTAAGTTGAGTGTTAATTGCAATAGCTTAATTGTATTTAGGTTGTCACTTGCTAAGAGGAAGAGTTGGTATGATGAAGAAAATAAGAAAAATAAAATAATTGATCAAATTAAGAAATAGAGGAAAAAAAGGCGAGAAGCCAACTGAGATAGAGAGAAATCCAAGAAGGAGAAGTTAGTCAAATTTTTTCACAAATTCTAAACACCTATACCTTGCTTTCTTATTTGTCCGTGCATTGCCCGAGTCATAATCTAGTTTCTCACAAAGATGATTGATGATCGAGGACATTCTGTAAATGAAAATAAGTGCCCAAATTGCATGATAATTGAGATTCTTCCTTTTGGATATATCACCAATGATGACTTTCAAGCCTGAGCTCATTTTTTTTTCTTACAAGTACAACGATGTTGTATAAAACAGTAGTGCATCCAAGATGATTTACCACTAGAGAATGCCAACTGAAGTAGATAAACATTACTCCAAGTTATAAAATGAACAAATACCTTAATAACAATCAAGAGTCGGTAACAATCTGGGTACAATTTAATTTCATTCGGAGTACCATGTCACTCCAAGGCATTTTTGCCCACTTGGAGGTTTGAAACTCAAAAAATCTGAAATAGGTTTACTCTCGAAAGAATTTCGAATTTATTAACAACATTATTGAATGGAGTTATCGTTACAAAATAATTAATAAAACAAAATCAAGGTACCATTCTATGCATACATAGCTGAGACCCTAGCACAAAGTGCTTAATTACCAGCCAGTTTAGATGTAAAGTGATAGAATATATAGATTTAAAAATAAAAAAAAGAAACAAATGTATAAACTGTGCTGAGTAGTTTCATGGATGTGAACTAGAAGCACTCCTTGGGGGTGGAGGGGGCTTTATTGGTTGATCATGTTCACGACCAAAAGAAGCAGGAGGTGGCCTGTCACGTATTATAAACTCGTAAGTCACACACACACACACCCCTCTTTAAAAAATAAGCTAATATTGTATTCAAATAGAAAATCTTTGATGCTACATAGTAAAGAGTTACCTAGCAGCAATGGAAGGGAGGAAGAAACAAAGCAACGCTAAGCAGAACAAGCGTAAAAGAAACCATAATAACTGCTTCATGTCTTGAGATAAGGCAATTAATGTAAAGGAAGGAAGCACAAAGTCGTCAGAGTAACGATTTAGTTTTGGTTCAATATGACGTGTGTGATGGATGATTTTGTTTCGTTACACGCACATGTATATTGTCTATTTATACATGCCTGATTGTCAAATTTCAGAGTTTCTTTGTTACTAATTGTGATACTAATTAAAAATTGGTAAATTGCCCAAACTATTATTGAGGTTTGTTAAAGTTACATTCTAGTCTAAACTATGTGAAAAATTACTTTCCATTTTAGTTTTTCGTTATGACTAATCACTAATGGTTTGTTAGGCTTTTGTTTTTTATTTCATGTATTTTTTTTTTTCAAATGTTTGTGAAAGAAATAGTGAAAATAATAAAATATTACTTCTTGTTTCAAGATTTTGTGAAGAAAATAATGAACACAAAAATAAAAACAAGATATAAAATTTTGTTGCCTTTTTCTATTTTCATTAACCTAATGAAAAATATGAAAAAATGAAATAAAATCATAAACTTAATTGATTATTGATGATTAGTAATTAAAAAAAAACTTCTATAGAAAGTAATTTTACATATAATTTAAGGTAAAATGCAATTTCAACAAACTTCAATAGAAATTTGTGCAAAATAGCTTATTCATAATTATAATGTGATGAGAGAAAGTCATGAAGGAAAGATGATTGAATAGTGTGAATTATTTGAATAATATATATTGCATGGTCTCGGTTGTTGGTTTTTTGAGTTCCCACTATTCAAAGACCTTTCTTGGCCAAAGGAAAGGGACAAGAGACCGCGTTATAGGCTGCATCATGCATGCAGCCATGGCTTTTAGGGCTACTATAAATAAGAGGTAGTCAAAGTCCTCTATATTGAACAAAGAATCTTAAATGTCCACAAGAACGTGTTAGATCGTTTCTATGTTCTTCAGTTTCTGCCATTAACAAAAAGAAAAAAATAATACTTCATTTCTATATATATTTTAGCACAACAAGTTAATTGCACGACCCTGAACAAAAAAGCTCTTAACTAATGAAATGAAACTGTTGCTCGAAAATCAAGTTGGCGTGCAAAGTATATTGTATGTCTGAATGGTTACAACAGATGATCTTATTCTATTTACAAGCTTAAGCTAATAATTTTTAAAAGTAGTTGCAAAAATATAATCAAGGCTAATTGTAACTGAATATGTTACAAATTAAATGGTAATGATTATAAAACAAACATTAACATCTTGTATGTTAACATCTCCCCTCAAACTCAAGTAGATGTTGACGAAACCAACTTGAGTTTGGAAACCAAAGTATGGAAAATTAATAACTAGGATGATGAGACTTAATGAACAAATTAGCAGGTTGGTCAAGTGTGCCAATGGAGATGAGTTGAAGAGTACCATGCAGAATGTGTTGATGAATAAAGTGTAAATCTACCTCAATGTGTCTGGTGCGTTCATGGAAGACATCATTATGAGCAATTTAAATAGCACTTTGGTTATCACAATAAAGATTAGTTGGAGAAGATTGGGCGATGCCCAAGTCATCGAGAAGCCAACGTATCCAAAGGAGTTTGGAAGTGGTGTCAACAAGAGCTCAATACTCATCTTCAGTGGTAGAGCGAGCAGTCAAAGTCTGTTTCTTGCTCTGCCATGAAATAAGATAATCACAAAGGAAGATACAATAACCAATGGTAGAACGATGATTAGTGGGATCGCCACCCTCAATCAGTATCATAGTAAACTCGGAGGATTAGGGAAGAATGGGAAAAGAAGTGAAACCCATGAAAAATATTCCCTTGACATAGCAAAGAATACAGAGAACAATAGCATAATGAGTAGACCATGGAGCTTTCTTAAATTGACTGACTAAGTGCACACCGTAAGAAATATCAGGGCAAGTAACAATCAAATAGATTAAGCCCCCGACCAACTGTTTGTACAGAGTAGGATTCTCAAGCACAATATCGTCCATAGGTGCGAAGCGAACATTAGGCTTAAGCAGAGTGGATTTTGTGCGGTTGTATGTAAGACCAGCTTGAGAAATAAGATTAGAAACATAATTAGCTTGAGATAAACAAATATCATTAGTAGAGGAAAGAACTTCAAGACCCAAAAAATAGCTGAGAAGATCAAAATCCTTCATTTTAAAATTGTGACTCAAAGATGAGATCGACAATGCCTGAGGTGTCATCTCCAATAATTATCATGTCATCAATATAAAGTAACAATAACACATAGCCTTGATCAGTTTAACGAATATAAAGAGAAGAGTCACGTGGACTTGACAAGAATCCTAGTTGAATGATAGTAGAACTAAATTTGGCAAACCATGCTCAAGGAGCCTATTTTAGACCAAACAAATCCTTACGAAGAAGATATACCTTGTTCAGTGGACATTTGTAACCTTGGGAAGGTCGCATATAGACTTCATCATTTAAATCACCATTGAGAAAATCATTCTTCAAATCCATTTGACTAATTGTCCAATTCTGAGTAGTTGTAATAGCAAGTAAAGAATGAACAGAAGTGGTGTGAGAAACATGGGCAAAAGTCTCCTTATAATCAATGTCATACTCTTGAGTAAAGCCTTTAGCAACCAAGCGAACTTTATATCGTTCAACAGAGCCATAAGAGTGAGTATGGATTTTGTACACCCATTTACATCCAACAAGTGTCTTATCAGGAGGAGGATCAACCAAGTCCTAAGTGTGAGTCTTTTCTAATGCTTGCAACTCTTCTTGCATAGCAAGCTACCAATTAGGGTCGATAAAGGCTTCTTTATTGGAATGGGGTTCATGTAAGTGGAGCATGGTAGAAAAATAATGATAATCATGAAAATAAGAAGGTGGATTTCTCACACTAGTTGGACGATCAGGAGACAATGGAGGAACAAATGCACGAGTTATGCCCGAAATAGAGTCATCAAGAGCTGTTAAAGAATCAGAAGGAACTATGGTATCACTAAAAGAAACTGAATCAATTTCACTAGGAAAAAGATCAATAGAAGATTCAATGAATAAAGGACTTGAGGTGGAAGGAATTGTCTGGAAAGAGGACAAAGATGAGAGCATATGGTGTTCCAATAAAATGACATGACGTGAGATACAGATGCATTGAGAAGTGGGATCCCAACAACGATAACCTTTATGCTATGTCCCATATCCAAGAAAACAACAAAGACGTGCACAAGGTTGAAGTTTAGTGTATTCATGGGGTTGAAGAAGCACAAAACAAGAACAACCAAAATTTTGAGGGAATTGTAATTAAGGGGAATGTAATAGAGACGCTTAAAAGTAGAGACGTTACCAATGACAAAGGATAGAAGTCGATTTATGACATAGATAGAAATGAGAGTAACTTCACCCCAAGCTCACTTACGACAAGCAAAATAGATAAGCATAATACAAACAAAATCAAGAATATGATGATACTTTCTCTATGCACGACCATTTTGTTGAAAGGTGCCAGTACAATAAAATTTTGATAGAGTGCCCTAGTCATCAAGAAAATTCAAAAGTTTTGAGTCACAATACTCCATGGAATTATCACGTCAAATAGTTTTAATTACCTTAGAAAATTGTGTATTAATCATTTTGGCAAAGGTAATAGAAATTTGAGGCAATTCATGACGATTTTTCATTAGATATATCCAAGTATACAATGAATAATCACAATGAATGTGACAAAATAACGGGAGCCCCCCATGGTAGGAGTGGGAGTTGGTCCCACACATCAGAGTGCACAAGATCAAAAGGAGAATCACAAACAAGTATGCTTTTATTAAAATATTAAGCTGGTTGTTTAGCAGTTTGACATGAAATGTAATTAAAGGATTCATTACTAATGGAGCATAGAGTGCTAGTAGAAATGAGATGATGCATTTTTCTTAGTGAGATGTGATTAAGGAGATGATGCTGGTGATAGAGGAAAAATGGTGAAGAAGTAGCACATAGATTTGTTGTCAAAGGAACATGTAGACTGGTGAGATGAAACAATTGTCCAGTCCCGATGACTTATCCCGTCCATGGATGCTGCATGCAACAACTAGAGGAAGAAAAAATGATTTCATATCTAAGATCACATAATTGGCCGACAGAGATAAGATGAAAATTTAGCTTGGGGATAAGATATGTGTTAGGCAAAGTGAAGTTGGACAGAGAGATGGAACCCTCATGACTGATGTTCATAAGAGACCCATCGACAGTGTGTATAGAAGGTGCAATATCAGTGGTAGATATGGAAGACAAATTGTGGATGTAGGTGTCATGTGATTAAAACATGCAGAGTCAAAATACTATTGAGTATTACCTGAAGTGGTGGATAAAGCAACAAAAGTATTACTAGAAAGGGAAAGAATTTGTTTAAGGAGAGACTCGATATCACCAATGGAAATCACAGCTGTAGAGGTGGTGGAGGGAGAGGTCGGTGAGTCACCGGTACCAGTAACAGTAGCAAGCACAAACTTGGGACGAGACTGAGACTTGTTTTGAGAAGACCTTAGCAGACGAGTCAGACAATATGCAATCAAATGTCTTGATTGTTTACAATAGTGATAAAACATAATATTACAGTTGGAAGCAATGTGACCCTTCTGCTTGCACTTATGACATTTTATAGTGGGACAGTCTAGAAGAAGATGCCTAGGTTGGTGGCGGCAGCGACATTATTAACTCGTGTTGGAAGAAGCTACAAAAGCCATATCTATTATAGGGCGAAGGAGGCCCAATCAAGTTTCCTCAACCTTGAGACGAGGAAGAACATCCTCAAGAGTGGACAATGGATCTTGATGAAGTAGTGATGCTTGGATATGCTCATAATCATCAGTTAGAGCTATCAGAAATTGAATAAACTTGGTATGATCATGATATTTCGTATATCTCTTAGCATCATTATTGTGCTTCATGGTTGGTTCATACGAAGTCAATTGATCCCAAATAAATTCCATTTGAGGTAAAAAATCATAAACAACTTGTCTCGATCCTTGTCGCAGGCCATGGAGTTCCTTCAACAATTGATATTGGTAAGATAAAATCAAAAATAGTGTAATGATTATGCAGATGATCTCATACCTCTTTGGTAGTGTCAAATCGACCAAACTGAAGATGAATGCTAGGAGTGGAGGTATTGTAGAACCAAGTGATAATCTGATGATTTCTTCTATCCTGTTCTTCTAATTCATAAATATAGGCTACATCAGTCTCATCTTTAGGTTTAGTAGGAGACATAATGTCACCAGTTACATATGTTCAAAGCTTGCGACCCTTCAAAAAACCATGCATGGCCTCTACTCAATGGGTGTAATTAGAACTATTGAGCATAACTGGAATAGGATGAGAAACATCTGTTTAATCCATAATGACAAACAAATATAATACCAACCATGGAGTTCCTTTAACAATCGATATTGGTGAGATAAAGCAGAAATAGAGTAACGATTATGTAGATGATCTCATACCTCTTTGGTAGTGTCAAACCGACCAAACTGAAGATGAATGCTAGGAGTGGAGGTATTGTAGAATCAATTGATGATCTGATGATTTTTTCTATCCAATTCTTCTAATTCATAAGTATAGGCTGCATCGATCTTATCATTAGGTTTAGTGGGAGACATAATGTCACCAGTTACATATGTTCAAAGCGTGCGAACCTTCAAAAAACCACACATGGCCTCCACCCAGTAGGTGTAATTAGAACCAGTGAAGATAACCAGAATAGGATGAGAAACATCTGTTTAATCCATAATGACAAACAAACATAATACCAACCAAGAAAAATGTACTTTCGAAGTAAAACTAGCAGAAAAAACCTCAAAAATGGAATTATCACATTAGAAAGCCTTAAGAAGGTGTATAAGCACTGCCATGTTAGTAGAAAGAAGATGTGGCACCGCGTAAGTAGGGAGCAAGCCACATCAAAGGAGAGGGTCAATAGGGCGGTCAACTCGAGTCAGTTGCAGCCCAGAAGTGAGCAGGTGTGGGTCAGAAAGCGGGTCAGGCACGGGTTTAGAGGCGCACACGAACCAATGGGTGACACGGCGGGGACAGAATCACATAACAGGTCTCGGGAATAAAGAACGTACAAATATTCGTGCACAGGACTGGAGGAGGTGTGTGTAACGCACGCCCAGAAGCTACTCACGACACGTGACAATGCGTGGTGGTTCCAACGGAGGGAAACTTTTTACGATGACGTCGCCGGAGGATGATGATCATAATGGTTCCGGCTATGAGAAAAATGGAGCTCTAGAAAGGTTCCAAACGGAGAGGGTAACAAAGAGGATTATCTTAGGCTAACTGATACCATGTTACAAAAAGAAAGAGACATGAAACAAAGTGTTTGAATATGTGCAAAGTATATTGTATGTCTGAATGCTTACAAGAGATAATCCAATTCTAGTTATAGGCTTGAGCTAATAATTCCTAAATACAAAAATATAATTAAGGCTATTTGTACCAGAATATGTTACAAACTAAATGCTAATGGTTACAAAACAAACATTAACATCCTATACGTTAACATCGGGAAATCACCACGAAGAGCTTGGTAACCAAAAAATTTACCAAAATAAAATAAGCAAAATAGCACATTCCTCAAATGAACCAATTTTAAAGTTGTTCCCAAGATGAACAATTTTTCTTATAAAGGGAGTCGATTCTTGTGTAACTCAATTTTTTTTTTAATTGGAAGTCAATTTAAATCGATTTCCATTTAATATTTTTTGAAAAACAAGAGTCGATTTAAATTGACTCTTGTAGGAGTAGATTTGAACTGACTCTTGTGTAATATGTCCAAAATCATATCTATAAATAGAGGTGCATGCTCATTTGTAAGGTGTAGCAAGGTGTAAGTGTTTTGTGTTAGTTAAAGGAAAAAAATGAGTGAAGAGTTTGTTGACATTTTTTTGTGAATTAAACACTACAATAGTGTATATATATTAGTCTCTATTATGACGACGTATGTATATATATTAGTCTCTATTATGACGACGTAGATTTTGAAAGCATTTTTAACCAAATAAAGAAAATTTCATACTTCAAAATTATTTGGTCAATTTCATTTAAATCAAATCATAGTTAAAATTTAAATCAAACCATATTTGTCCATTAAATCAAATTTATATCAAATCAAATTTGAGATGATAATGTAAGAGAAAATTAAACTCTCTCTCTCTATATATATATTAACTTAATTCACGTTACATCTATAACTAAAATTAAAATCCCCTTAAACTGAGCCTAACATTGACATGCATAAGCATGAGTAAACACAAAATAGGCACAAGTTACTATATTGTTTCAGCAAACCTTTTCTAATGGAAAAGAGAGTAAAGAAGGGTAGAAAACAGCAGCAGCAGCAGCAACAAAACCACCACCAAGAGGAAATATAGATACAAAGCAAATGAGGAAGGAAAAGACCATTGAAACCCTCCAAAGCAGATGGTCCAATTTATAATTCTTGCCCTTACTTCCTTGAATTTGGGGAGACACTTCTTCTGTTTAAAGTTTTTAATAACACAGCAAGCAAGCAAGCAAGCAATCACTTGAGCAGTAATTCAGCGGAAAAGAAAAGCAAAAGAATAGTTAAAAAGAAAGAAAGAAAGAAAGACAGAAGATAGCAACAAAATTGAAAACAAGCATAAAGGCCATCATATATAGCAAATCCAAACCCAAACCAAGCACCACCTTCAACAGTTGCCATCCACTCTCCAGGGTCAACATATGCTAATGAAATCAAAAGCATAGGCATACTTAATTAACGAAGATGGAAGATGGTTGAAGAATCAGAGGTTTCATTTTCTGGAGCAGGGGAAATTGAAGGAGAGGAGTGCTAAGAATGTTGAATATGGTTTGAGCAGAGGGTAACAAACAAAGGGTTTGAATGAAATTAATTAAGAGAATTGAGAGATAAAATCAAGCGTGACCGAAATTGTTAGGGTTAGGGTTACATGCCCTATCCTCGGGGTGGAAACAAGGATGTACGATGCCTTTCATGTCGATGAGAGTGAGAGGGTGATCGATTGGGAAGGGCCATTTTTCTTTTTATTTTCTTTTCTAAATGTTTTAGTAAGCTACGACGGTTATCTGAAACTGCCGCGAAACGACAAGCTGAAGCTGTTTGTACCAACTACTACTCAAAATGACAGGTTTCTTTACAAGACATTTAAATCTTAAATTGCAAAATTTAAATTTGTAACTTATTCAAAGTTCTAATCATAAATTACTATTTCATAGGGATTTTGAAATCTTATTATGAAGACATATAGTTTTTTCAATTTATGTTAACATTTTTTTTTTTTTACAATTCTTTGAACACTTGGACCAATTGAACATTTAACCAAAGATTAGTTTTCACTTTGACTTTGTGTTTGAACAAAGTATGATCTTTATTTTGTATTGTTCATTGCACGGTATACAAAAAAAAAAAAAAAAATACTCATTTGAGTTATATATTTTTGATAAATATGATTAAAGAGATACTGAGTTCTCCTTCAAAATTATATTTTTTATATTTTTCTAGGCAAAGTTAAGTTCTACTTAAATTAAAACTTATAAACTAATCGTTTGTCAATAATGCTTACTCATGCATAGCGTGAGTCCGAACACTAGTTTAAGAAAAACACAAAACAATCACATGTAGGGGTGAGAATAGGTCGGCGACCTGTCAAGACCTATAGTTTGGCCTGCTAATGGCACTTGACCTATTTAAAAAGAAAGGTCAGATATAGCTCTTTTCAAAAGTCTATTTAGTTAAAACTGTTCACATGGGTTGTTAGGCCGGCCTAGTTATAAAAAAGTATACATATTTTATTAAAAAAATTAAAGTTGGGTTATGCAATAGTTGAACCTAAGACACTTAACTTACAAAAACATAATATGCCCACTAAGCCACATGACTTATTAAATAATAATGTAAACTATCATTATTTTAATATATAACTATTGTGTTGTGCTCTCCCCAGATTTAATTTTTCTTTTATAATATTTTGTTGTTAAACATGATGTATGATATTATTTCTTATTTTGTTGGAAAACAGATTTTTTGGTTTAGAAAAAAAAAAGGCTAGCTTACCAGGTTGCAGATCAAGCTAATCTTCTCAAATAGGCCAAGTCAAATAAAAAAACTTTGACAACCAACAAATCAGACTCAGACCAAAAATTAATAACACATGTTCGACCTATTAATAAGACTTGGTCTATCGTGACCTATTCACACCCCTAATATTCACACAATTGAAATAGTTAACAGCCCACCTATTAAAATACATAAAAATAGAACCCACAAAACAGCAATAAAACCCCTGATGATGCTATCCGTAAATTTTAGCCATTTACCAACCCCTATATTTGATCCTCTATTTTATAAATGGTTAATTAGTTTAATTATTCTTTATTCTTCAATTCTTCCACCAACAAACAATGTTGACTTAGGTTGATATGATAACATGTAATTGGATAACTATATGAGAGATGATTTTATAGTGATAGTGTGGCAAAATTAACTTGTTTGTATTATGTGTAGAACATTTCATTTTGATTTGTTAATTGAATTAAGACAGACTCCTTTTCAAAATGAAAATATAATCAAGCATCTACATGTCATTAAGCGTAATATAATTTTGATCCTCAAAATATTATCATTTAAAATAACTTAAATATTTTGATAAACTTATTTGAAATCAAGCGGTTATATATGAGTATTAAAGACAATTGATTTCCAGCTCCACCCATTAAAAAATCTGTAACAATATCAATATTTTTTTTTTTTTTTAGAAAACGTTTATAAAGAAAGAGGAATAAATTAGGGTTTGACTTCGTTGAGGTGAGACATGTTGAACCAAACGTGACGTACTCCCCGTTCCATACATTAATTTATGAATGAAATGGACTAACATGGTAAAACGGATGGAGTATATGGCAATGGCAGCATAGGGTGGGGTTTTAACATTCGCATGGTTCATAACCATTAATTTTTTTAAAACCTGGGCCGTTTGTAAAATTTACAAACGTATGGGGTTGAAATTTGAAATTGCCATAAGCTAGTGCAATTTTAGAATTAAAAAAAAGGAAAAAAGTTATTGTGCACTGAAATCGCCTTCATGCATGGCGATTTTAGCACTGATAGCATGCTTCCAAAGGTTGATATAGAGGGCATGGAAAGGTGCTGAAGTCGCTGGGGGGTTTGGCGATTTCAGACCTCCCTGGTCAAGGCTCGAGGCATGAAGAAAGGCCTAGTGAGAAGAAAACGGAAACACTTCTTCCTCCGCATTGCACTTCCTCCTCACTTATAAAATGGCACTTCTTCCTCTTTAGGATTGCAGTGTATCCTTATTATAGGTATTTTTGTTTACAAAATTCTCTTTCTTTACATATTTGTTACAAACAACAGTGTTAATAATTCAATTATATTATAGTTATAAATAGTGCAAGAATGGTGAGGCCTTCAAAGATGATGAAACTGTGAACCCGACGTTACGAATTTTGAAGAAAATTCTTGAAAATGGTCAGGTTTATGTATATGTTATATTTTATTCATGTCTTTATTTAGTGTTTATATTGAAAATGCTTAGTGACTATATTTAATTGTTTATTGTTTTTAAGTATTTTGTTGAAAAGTGAGACACAAAGTATGCTCTACACTTGTCTTACTATGAGGATCGTGTATACCAGAAATGTGTAATAGCTTTGATAACAAATAAAAAACAATAAAAAAATACTTGTTATTTGTTTAATTTTTAATGTTAATTTTATTATTATAGTATGTGCGGTCGTTGCGAACTAGACATGGGGTTATTGAGCCATCAAATCCCCTTATACGACCGTATCTGGAAAATGCTGGTTTGTTACAGATGGCCTTTTTACCTCAAATTGGAGTGAACCAAGGAATTATTGCTGCGCTTGTTGAGTGGTGGAGGCCAAAGACACACACATTTCATCCACCACACGGTGAGTGTATGGTAACATTGGAGGATGTGAATATGATACTTGGGATTGGTGGTGACAATGAAGCTGTAATTGCATCTGAGGTAATATTCTTTGGACTAGATCTAGTACATCTATGTAAGGAACTTCTTGGAGTAACACTTGCTCCTGATGACATACACGTTGCATTCATTAATTCGGTGTAGTTGAACAATAATTTTGGTGCCGTTATTTGCAACGATCTTGATGAGCATGACATGCAGCAAATAGTGACATGGCATGCCCACAGATATATATTGCGGTTGTTTGACAATTTTTTGTTTTGTGACAAGCATGGTAATTGGATCCATGTGAAGTACTTATTTATTCTTCGAGATTTGAGTGCCTTGGGAAAATATGGTTGGGGTTCAGTTGTCCTTGTTATGCTTCGGAGATCTTTATGTCACGCTACACACACAAAATATAAAGGAATCAGTAGTTGCATGGTGCTTCTTTAAGTGTGGGCATTTTATAGATTTCCTACAGTTGCACTTAATCCACATGACCCAAACCAGTTCATTTTCCCCTTGCAGCAAGGTAAGAGTTTATTAATTTTACAATTGCAATGTTTAATTTATTTTAATAGAACCTTTTTTTTTATATTGTTGACTTAATTAATATAATAATTTGTAGACGGGCTAATCATGTATATATTTCTAATGTCTATAATCATACGATCAAAGAATACAGAAAAGCCATAGATGACATGGACCCAGATGAGGTATAGATTAATTATTTAAAATATTATAAGCAGTTTTGTTCTGTTAATATCTCAATGAAATTGATTTTTTGTGTGTGCAGTTTATATGGCCACCATTTCATGAACAATGGGTTGCTGCAATCATCCCAATAGAAGTAAGGAATGAACGTGCTACGTGGTCAGTAGTATGTCCACTAACATGCTTTGAGATTGTTTAGTGGCATGCAGTTGACCACGTTCTCTAGCAATTTGGTCTTGTTCAGGCAGTGTCTGTTGGGCCTAGCTGCAACATTCTAGGCCGCGCACATTATATCGATTTGAGGGGAAATCCACAAGGACTAGAGTGTATAAACTGGGTGCAAAGGCATTACCAGTGGATTTAGAGGTGGGTCAACTGCGTAGCACTTGTCACTGAGCAACTTATAACTTATATACCAACCATGCTGTATTGGCAGTGGTATATGGAAAATGGTCATAGATTTCTTAAGGTAATACACGATCATCAATAACTACCTGATGTTTGGCAGCAATACTATCATTTGCCGCCACATGGTAATGTGCTCCCACCACATGGATTTAGTGATGCACCTCTGCAGGCAGCCCCGCTAGATTTCTTTTCTCAGCCCCCCCACGATTTCTTTACTCAGCCACCTCCCCAACATGGTTTCTTTGCTCTGCCTCCCCTACCTAGTTTCTTTGCCTCCGCCTCCCCACACTGGTTTCTATGATCCACCTCCCCAACATGGCATATTTGCTCAGCAACCCTCCATGCCATTGCAAGAAAGTTTTAACACTCAGTTGAGAGCTTGGCTAGACGAACAATACGGAGATTTGCCCTCTTCTGTCATGGCTCAACAATAGCACCAAATTGATGAGAACTTTGAATTGTTCAACCCTGGCCCCTCATTGTCATAAAATCCTCAAAATGAAGTTAATGAAGTTGACGTGACTCCATATCCTATTGAAGTTTAAGTCACTCCACCTCCATACAAACCTGACACATGATCTCTTCTTGTTGGTGAAGGGTATAGTGGCCAACAGTCGTATGGTAGAAGGTCCTTCCATGTAGGATCTTCTTCAAGATCTAGCAAGCCATATGTACGATCACCAAGAAGATCGATTGACCTGGAATATAGTGTGGAAGTGCGTAGAGGTTTATCTGAGCCGTCAGGTTCTGGTATTGGGGTTAGGGTAGCATTTAATGTAAACCATCCGCCAGAGGATGCATCATATGATGACAATATGAATGGTGCAACTCCAAGCCAACCGTTGCCTAGATCTAGTAGAAGGGGAAACCCTTTTATGAGGGGGGTTGAGGAGTACAAAGACGAGTACAACGATTAATGGGGCGTCAGGATAATGACGAGGGAGCTAGTACCAGTGGTGCAGCTCAGCCGATGTATGACCTGCGAGACCGTGAAAATATTAAGGCACACAATAGATACACCTCTACAGAGGCACCTAGGCCCATAGACCAAGACTTTCTAGGCTGAAGATGAATGCACATGTAATTTTTTGAATGCACTGGAGCCTTTATTATTATTATTATCATCATCATCATCATCGTTATTATTATTATTATTGTTATTATTGCTGACCCTAAATCCTAAACCTTAAGCCTAAACCACATGCTAAAACCTAACCCACTTCTCACACGAGAAGCCTTTTAGAATGTAAATTTTGGTTTCTGTTTGCATCATCTCGTGTGAGATGAGTCAATGTCTCGTGCGAGATGGCTAACCTTAACTCTAATTCTAAATTGTACCTTAACCCTAAACCCTAACCAACATCTCACACGAGATGAGTGAGCGTTGTTAGGTGCCAAAAGTACGCGATTTCAACTATTGAAAAGGCACCTGTTTGCTTAAGTTTGACGAATTATCTGATTAAATTCCCCACTTTTGTAGGATTTATAAATATTCTAAAGATGGATGCAAGATAATGATCAAAAAGAAATCTCACAGAGAAAGGAAACAAAGAGCAAAGGGGACAAAAGAAGCAGAAAAGCAAAGGCAGATGCGCCACCGCTCAGCGGTGACAACAAGCCGCTCAGCGGCTAGCACGAAGGTCCGCTCAGCGGATGGGATCAAACCGCTCAGCGGACCTTGCTTCAAAGTGAAGAAACTTAGCCGTGAAGGAAGCTCTGCAGCCGCACCTGCAGCCGCAATGCCACCCTGCTCTGACACCGCTCAGCGCACCGCACGCCGCTCAGCGGCTCTGACAGATAATGTCAGAGCAGAGCCACCATTCAGAGGAAACGGGGCGGTGAAGAAAGCTCAGACCGCTGAGCGGTGCACCTAGGCCGCTCAGCGGTGACCCCAAAATCGGCCTATAAATAGAGGCCGAGGCTCACAACATGAGAATCATCAAAATATATACTTCAGATCTGTTTCCTTTCAATTTCATTTCAATTTAAAATCTTAGTAGTTTAGCAACAAAGAGGAGGCTAGTGAAGGAGCCGGGAGAATCAAGGAAGCACGGCGGACGTCGTCATGATAGCGTGAGAACGTGTCATGGTAAGCGTCCATCACCTTGCCTCCGAGATACTCTTGTAAGATGGATTTGTAATCCTCTTGTTGTTGGGATTTTGATGATTGTTATAGACTGATTGTATCCATGTACTTTTACATTAATGAATCTATCATTTTCTATGATTTGCATGAATCGATTTTACTCTTAATGCTTGTTTTAGCTTAGCTACCTAAAGCATGATTTCAAACTGTTTGGTTGCGCGTGAGAACGGCATCATAAGTTGGAACTAAATCAATTCATCTAATAAACCTAATTGCTAGAGATAGAGTTAGGGATATTAGTCGCTTTTAACATCTAAAATAATGCTGGTGTACTTTGTTAAGTTTGTGTGCGAGAGTGACAACATAGCAAAGGAACCCTGTGATCTTTTCATGCGCGAGAGCGATGAATAAGTTAAGAACTGATGGCGAGAAATCAAAGGAATGATAGTTCTGATGTTTAAGTTATGAATGCATGAAACTGTAATATGATTCAAATCCCAACAAGCTTCCTGATCTGTCTCTGATTTGTTGCCTATTTATCTTTTCTGCTATTTATTTATTTATCTAAATATCAAATCACCAATCCTTCACTTCATTGTTTAATTAACAAACTCAAGAACGGTATTTTTGCAACTCTCTGTGGATACGATTATACCCGACTGTACTGCAATTGGATTCCTTGTGAATCTGAAAGCTGTAAAGTAGGATGTATTATTTTGAACAACGAGAGTAAAAATGCTTTCAACAAAATTGGCGCCGTTGCCGGGGAGTTGCGTCATAAATACATTGCTTGAGTTTTGTCTAATTAAGCAATTGTGAATATTTGTGTAAATTATTGTAGAGTTTTACTTGTTAATATGATAATCTTGTTCTAATCTTATTGGCTAGTGTATATTTTTCTTAGCTATTGCGAGGTAAAGTTTCAGAAGATCAACTGCTATTCGACCCAGAAATCGAAGCTACTACTCGAAAGCTTAATAGCAAGACTCGGAAAAAGAAACAACTAGCCACACAAAGAAAAGAACAAGAAGCGACTTCATCATCATCAGAAACTAATCAACAAGAAATCATGGCTGAAAATAATCAAGCTGGAAACAACAGGGGTTTTGTCAACTTTACCCCTAGAAACATAATTAAAATGAGTAGAACTAATGGAGCACAACGGGTACCTCAATTACAACCGGGCTTAGTTCAGTTAATGTACGCTAACCCCTTCGCAGGTCTTGATCATGAGGATCCATACAACCACTTGACAAAGTTCTACGAATTATGTGGAACCGCAGCCATGACCGAAGCGGACGAAGAAGCAGTATTTTTAAGGATGTTTCCTCTTACTTTAATAGGGAAGGCAAAGGAATGGCTCTTGGACCAACCTCAACATACTCTTTCTAATTGGGATCAACTTGAAGAAAAATTCTGTGCCAGGTATTTTTCACAATCTAAACATATGGATTTAAAAACTGCAATTTCCACCTTTTTGCAGTCCACAGGAGAAAGCTTGTGTGAAGCCTGGGAAAGGTACAAGTCAATGCTGAGAAGGTGCCCAAGTCATGACCTTGACGCCAGAACACAAATCCATATCTTTAGAAATGGATTACAACAACAGCACAAGTTGATGCTTGATGCAACAGCTGGTGGTCAAATCATGTCAAAGACCCCAGAAGAAGCAATTTCAATCATTGAGTCTATGGCACTCACAGATCAGCAAGGGCAGTACAACAGAAACCCAACAAAGAGGGGAGGTATACTAGAGCTGGGGACAAACGATGCTATCTTGGCCCAGAATAGGCAACTCCAACAACAGTTGGATGAAGTAAAGAAAACGTTAAGCGAGCTGCCTAAACAACTGAAGGAGAGCCAACCACCAAAAAGACACCAGGTATATCAATGTGAACTTTGTACTGGTGATCACCCTACTGGTTATTGTGGTAATAGGGAAGAAGAAGAGGTGCACTTTGTGAACAATCAGCAAAGGCCGTATCAACAATATCCAAGGAATCAAAATCAGAACTATCAACCTTGGAGGCAAGATGCAGGCCCGTCAAACAGAGCACCACCACCCTACCAGAACCAGCAATTTCAACCTCCGCACCAATTTCCAAGTCAGCAAAATCAGCACCAGCCAACCTCCAAGTTAGAAGAAACATTTACACAGTTCATGCACATGTCGATGGCAAATCAGAAAAATACCGATGCCTCGATCAGGAACTTGGAGATACAACTGGGGCAACTTGCAAATGACATGGCGGAATTAAAAAGAGGAAAACAACTCACCGCAAACACCGAACAAAACCCCAGAGACTTTTGCCACAGCAAAGGGGTGAGAGGTGATGATGAAGAAGGACACTGAAAAGAAACAGGCGTCGAGCTAACGACGTAAAACAAGCGCTTCCTGGGAGGCAACCCAGTGTTTGTAAGTTTTTATTATTATTATAGCTTAAGGTGTTAGAATCAGTTTTTATGAAAATGGTGAAAAGAATGCTAAAGAAGGAAAACGAATCAGATTCAGGTACCGCTCAGCGGTACTAAAGTCTCGCTCAGCGGTACACTCGCTCAGCGAACTAAGCATATCGCTCAGCGGACTGAAACCTAACCGAGCCAAGCATTCTGTGTCTAATATGATCAAACTGAAAAAGAAAATATCAGGCAATCATATCATCTCTGAAGCTTATTATGCATTACTTGTGGGAAAGAAAATCTGATTGTTTTGCAGGCCACAAAGCAACAGAAGTTCTTCCAATCTACAAAAAGAGATTTAGTCCTAAAGGAAGAAGAGCATGATTCTTAAACAAGAAGATGAGCCTCTATCTCCTCAAGTGAAATCAGACAAGGAAGCTACATCAGAGGAAGACACTCACCATAACCAGGGAGCATTCTAAAACACCCTAATTACTTTTCCTTAGTTAGTATGTACCTAGGCTTGTTTGTCTGAAAAACAATACTGAGTACTGGATTACTTAAGATTGATGCATGAATATAATATGAATTGAATTGGTTCAAAATCCATGATAAACCTTTGTGAATATATGCATAGATGTCATGAACATGTCAAGGTGTATTTATCTACTTGTTGCATGAACATAACCTTGAAAATGTTTTAAAATCAATGAAGTTGAACCTAACCTAGGTGAGAGAGTGGGCCTATACACTTGTGAGAAAAAAGAGAGAATCACCATTTGTTTTGCACAACTGAATTTGTTTGAGTCTCTAATCTTGAGGATTGTATGGAAATGATTGGAAATGATCAAGGCATTCTGTTCATTCGCACTAATACCCACTTGGCCAAATAAGCTTAACCTGATTAAGGAATATCCCTTGCTACCCTAATTGAGCCTTAATTGAGAAATTTGTTGAACTTTTGCATGATCCTAAGCCTAAGAGAAAAACAATGACTTTCCTTCCGCCCTGAATTAAGAGAGCATTCCACTGGATTATGTGAAAAATTTCAAGTTAGGGGGAAATCAAGGTGGGCAATAGTGGAAAAAGGTACAAAGTTTATTGAACAGAATCAAAATACATGCTGAAAAGAAAGAAACTTTTTATCTTGAAAAAAAGAAAAAGAAAAAGAATTGAGAAAAGAAAAAGAATTGAGAAAAGAAAAAGAGAACAAAAGAAAAAGGAAAGGAAATAATGTTGTGGAGAAAGAACAGGTGACAACATGAATTGGTAGGAAATGCTCTCTTAACTTTGCATATCCAGAAAAACCAATTTTCTTTGTAGCCTGGCCACATTACAACCCTTGAAAGTCCTTAAGTGATCCTTGAATGACCATACACTTTGAAATTGATTGTGAGACAGGTAACAAGTTTAAGTTGTTGTGATTCAATGGTGATATTGAGCGAAAACACTCACCCCCAACTGGTCCACTGGCCATAGTGTGAATAACAATTTCCTTGATTAAAAAGACATGGGATAGTGTGACTTGTTCATAGCAGTCAATGTGGGTTTTGCACTTGAAATTGTTACGATAATTCTATGATGTATCACAAGTCTCAAGCATGAACTTCATGACTCAATTCAATGAAACATAGAAACTCTTTGTTCATATGCATCATTCTTAACTTAAATCCAATACCTCTTGTTTGAGGACAAACAAGGTCTTAAGTTAGGGGGAGTTGTTAGGTGCCAAAAGTACGCGATTTCAACTATTGAAAAGGCACCTGTCTGCTTAAGTTTGACGAATTATCTGATTAAATTCCCCACTTTTGTAGGATTTATAAATATTCTAAAGATGGATGCAAGATAATGATCAAAGAGAAATCTCACAGAGAAAGGAAACAAAGAGCAAAGGGGACAAAAGAAGCAGAAAAGCAAAGGCAGATGCGTCACCGCTCAGCGGTGACAACAAGCCGCTCAGCGGCTAGCACGAAGGAACCGCTCAGCGGATGGGATCAAACCGCTCAGCGGACCTTGCTTCAAGGTGAAGAAACTTAGCCGTGAAGGAAGCTCTGCAGCCGCACCTGCAGCCGCAATGCCACCCTGCTCTGACACCGCTCAGCGCACCGCACGCCGCTCAGCGGCTCTGACAGATAATGTCAGAGCAGAGCCACCATTCAGAGGAAACGTGGCGGTGAAGAAAACTCAAACCGCTGAGCGGTGCACTCAGACCGCTCAGCGGTGACCCTCAAACTCGGCCTATAAATAGAGGCCGAGGCTCACACAATCAAGGCATCATTTACCTTTCAGAATTCTCCTTTCTCTCATTTCATTTCAATTTCAAATCCTAAGTTAGTTTAGCAACAAAGAGGAGGCTAGTGAAGGAGCCGGGAGAATCAAGGAAGCACGGCGGACGTCGTCATGATAGCGTGAGAACGTGTCATGGTAAGCGTCCATCACCTTGCCTCCGAGATACTCTTGTAAGATGGATTTGTAATCCTCTTGTTGTTGGGATTTTGATGATTGTTATAGACTGATTGTATCCATGTACTTTTACATTAATGAATCTATCATTTTCTATGATTTGCATGAATCGATTTTACTCTTAATGCTTGTTTTAGCTTAGCTACCTAAAGCATGATTTCAAACTGTTTGGTTGCGCGTGAGAACGGCATCATAAGTTGGAACTAAATCAATTCATCTAATAAACCTAATTGCTAGAAATAGAGTTAGGGATATTAGTCGCTTTTAACATCTAAAATAACGCTGGTATACTTTGTTAAGCTTGTGTGCGAGAGTGACAGCATAACAAAGGAACCCTGTAATCTTTTCATGCGCGAGAGCGATGAATAAGTTAAGAACTGATGGCGAGAAATCAAAGGAATGATAGTTCTGATGTTTAAGTTATGAATGCATGAAACTGTAATATGATTCAAATCCCAACAAGCTTCCTGATCTGTCTCTACTTTGTTGCCTATTTATCTTTCTGTTATTTATTTATTTATCTAAATATCAAATCACCAATCCTTCATTTCATTGTTTAATTAACAAACTCAAGAACGGTATTTTTGCAACTCTCTGTGGATACGATTATACCCGACTGTACTGCAATTGGATTCCTTGTGAATCTGAAAGCTGTAAAGTAGGATGTATTATTTTGAACAACGAGAGTAAAAATGCTTTCAACAAGCGTCTCGCATGAGACGTCTTCCAGAATGAAAACTTTTGTTTCTATTTACGACGTCTCACGCGAGATAAGTCAATGTCTTGCGTGAGATGGCTAACCCTAACCCTAAACCATATAACTAACCATACCCATAAACCCTAATCCTAAATCGTAACCATAATCCTTTTAGGCATAGAGAGACCAATAACGCATCAAATGGGTGTTAGGCAAATGAGTTATGATAATAACCTGTTTCACATTATTCTAGTGTGTGGACAATGACTGCTGTTATGACCTATTCCACGATAAAGTTTATAACGTCTTGGTGACCGTATCTCTATCGAATTCATTTCGTTGTGGAAATGAGTAGATTTTAGTTGGCCTGGTTTGTTGCGCTTTAAACTTTCGTTTGGAATAACGAGCGGATACACGACTCGAGGCCATGTTGATCTGTGTCTAACAACCTGAAAATCTTGTTTGTACACCTTGCAAAGGTTGTCCATGGTGTAAACCCTGTCAATGTATGTCCGCCAGTCTAGACTCGCACTATTGCAGCATGCCATTACATGAAAACATGTAAACTTAAATCTTGAAAAGCGCCATAGTCCCCGTATATCTTCCTCAGACTAACCTTGAACCGATTTCCTGATGATAAATATCCTTGCAATGGAATGCTTGTGAAACTCTTGAAAATTCGTGAACCTGCAGTACAATCAGCATGTGCACCAATCTTCTCGAAGTTCACAAACATATCAATGCCACTCAGATGTGTCTTATAATTTTCGTATAAAGAAAACATCTGTTGTACTTGGAGGTCATTTGATATCGTAATAGGTCGATATTTAATCAACCCATTCGCGAAAGACACTAGAGCTTTATATCTTATTCTTGCCATACTCTTTTGAAAATGAGAAGATATTACACCACACAAATCTGAGAATGACATAGATGGCCAAATTACAATAAACTCGGCATCATTTTCACTAATAAACTCAATGCCCTCAATATTATTCTTTTGCACAGAACCATTATAAAAAATAAACGCAGCAACACCTCCCCTATTCATTTTTTTTTATCAAAACAAAAACACAAACAACTAAATTTTTTGTGAGAAATAAGAGAAGAGAAGAGAATACCAAAAGAATAAGAGGATGAAGAATAGAAGAATATATATTAGAGAAATGAGAGGATGAAGAAGAGAAGAATGAGAGAATGAGAATTAATCCTATTTATAGAGCCAGCCCCAAATGCCCCCTAATTTTTTTTATCGTACCAGGTGTTGAAATCGTCACCCTGCACAACAATTTCAGCACTGAAAAGTCACTTTATGACAAGGCTAAAATTGCCACCCTGCCCGACGATTTCAAGTCTTGCCATCCCTGCTCCTTTTGTTTTTGTTTTATTTTTTAAAAAATACTGAAATCATCATACCTTATGGCGATTTCAGTACCTCCGCTCATACGTTTATAAATTTTTTTTATCATAAATGTATTACAAGCAATTTTAGCCTTTGTGGCAATATACTTGTAAATTTCTCGCATGGGGTTGATGTTGAACGTCACGTATATTAGATCCATACATTTTTTTGTTACGTAAAGAGTGACGAAAGAAACTATGTATCTTTATTAATACGGCGATCAATTCTTTATTAAACATTTAAACAACGGCCAAGTGGTCGCAATCAATGTTGACGAGTTTGATTCATTTTCAACTTAGTATCGTGGATGCAAATTTGTGAATCATCAATCAATATTTTATGAACGTGATTTGAGTTTTAATGACAAAACAGAACAAGATGAAAAATCGGAATTCTCTTTTTGTCCTTTTCAGTTGAAATATATGGAAATGCGTTCAAACTAATCAAAGTCCATTCCCAAAAAAACACTTGTTCAAGGTTAAGGGTTAAATTATGGCCATTTATTCTCTTCATTTTTTGTGGTGGTTGATTGTATCACAAAGTCGTGTGTGTTTTAAGTCCTCCTCTTCTGTCAGCTGACAGTAATTTTGCACTCCAAATTTTCAATGAGCAGTTTTCAATTTTTCGATGATTTATGAATTGTAATAAAAAGGCTTTACTCAAATGTCGATGACTAAAATTAAATAAAAATTGTAAAAGATAGGGATTATAATGTAATTATTATATATTGTGAATTCTTTTAGTGAGAATGTGAGTTTGGAAAAAGAAATTATGAACAATACGTTAAATAAACTTAAAAGTCACACAGAAACAAGGACGAATTGATAAACAACAGTAATACAAGAAATGAAAAGAAAAGAACTAATCATATAGAAATTGAAAGAAAATAAAACAAGTAAATGAAAATTACTTGATCCTTTACTTAAACTCAAAGTGTCGCTGTAGACTTGTGAGTGTTTGAGAATTTGCAAGTGTATTTTCTTCCACTTTACTTCATCTCCGGTCGTCCTATTTATAGGCTTCAAAGTTTTCATGCATGCTTGCCACGTGTCCCCCAAACGATTGACTCTTGTTCCTACGTCTCCACTTCATCCCATTTAGTGAGAATTTCGTAAACCACCTCTCAAAAATGTATGCACGTTCTCTCCTAACCGTTACCTATTATTTGTACATGTTGCGTCCCAAATAACTTCCTTTTCAAATTTAATTTAAAAAAAGAGGCGCCAATGATTGTTCTGTTACTACACCTCTTTATAGAATGACGTGAAGTGATCACAATTGCTAATTCTAAAAAAGTATCTAAGTCTCAGATGGGGTCACCACTTTAGGTCGACAGAGTGATCAACTCTTATACCAATCAACCATTTTATGTCATTAGACCATTACTCGTCTATCATCTATATCTTCAGGGCCACCCATTCACTGTTCATCCTTAGTCCTTGTGCCCCCATAACCACCACTTCCTCCACCTTGACTTTAAGCCCACCACCACCACCTCCACTCCCTCTTACCACCACTTTCTCTACCTTGACTTTCAACTCACCACCACCACCACCTCGACCTCTACTTAAAGCCAACCAATACCAAATCTGCTAAGAACACTAATCACAAACTACTTGAGGTTAAGGTGGAGAAAGTGGTAATGGCGGTGGGCTGAAGGTCAACATAGAGGAAGTGGTGATTGTGACAATGCAGGGACCAAGCAAGGTATTAACTATAAAATAATATTTGAATATGAGATATTATCTTTATCTAATTATGCTATTGCATTTAATTATGATATAATAATCATTAATACCATCCAATAGGAGGGCTCCCCCTCCACTATTACGTGAAACACGTGTTTTATCTCATACTGAAACACGTGCTCGCAAACTAAGGGCATTGCCGAAAAAATAATTAATGCTACATTAAAATAGAAGATGGATAAATAATTGAAAAACTTAAATTAAAAATTTTTAGACAAATATTATGAAAGAAATGGAGTAATTTTTTTCTTTTAGGGCCACCATTACAATTTCTATTTAATAACTTTTTTCTGACTTTGCGTTTGTAAAGTCGTACTTTTTTGTTGTCACTTTACAGCCCTCTTTATGGATTTTTGACATATATAGTATCATAGTTTCTATAATCAAGTGATCTAATTTAAGTTTTACTGCCCCATTCTTTGAATAAATCAATTGAGTTTTAGTAATGTTAACATTATAGGTCATGAGTGTATGAACCGCGACTCATTGATCAACCTGTGGATTGGTCAGTTCGCATGAGTTAAGGCCAATTAATTTGTTGATTTGTTTAAAGGTGAGTGTTTTGACCCGCCCCATGTAACCCATAGGTTTAACGAGCTTAGCTATGGGACTGTGGACCACTCAATTATTTATTTATTTTCTCATAATATCTAACATCCAGAAAAAAATCAAATATCCAACATCCAGTAATAATACAGGTTCAATATTAAAAAACTGAGAGTTAGTTGCAAAAATTTAAATTCATAAAAAAAATTCGCATGAAGCATCTGTACTTATGAATTTTTAGTCAAAATTTGTAACTAGCAAATTTTTAGGAGTGCTGCCTGTAGACCCCGCAAGCTATCTTGTATGGACGCATGTCTAGGAAGTTGCTAGTCCATTTATTTAGCCTGCACATCCAACTCTAAGCAACCTGTGATAATAGTATAAAAGATTTTGTTAGGACACCTGTTAAGAAAACAAAAAAGGTAACTTTATATTGAAAAAGGTAGAATTTGTATGTTTTCAATGCCATTTAATGATTTGAAAACTTAAAATTTACTATTTTAGCTTCTTTAACCAATGTCTTTAGGAGATTAATCAACAAAATCCTAATATAAAATCATTCATTTGTCTCTCCTAATGATTTTGAGCTTGTTGAAGAGATACATGGGCTCTTGACACAAAAAAAAAATGACACAATTTCCATGTTGTAATTAGCTTGTATTGCATCATAATTAATTTAATTTTACTTCAATTTATGAAACCATAATAAGAGTCCCAATTAATTCATTCACCTTGTGTGTCACAGTGGCCGGTGAAAGATGCTTTAACTGTTTATAGCCACCCCCCAAAATATTGGGGGGGGGGGGGTCACATCATGTAGCATTTTAAGGGAATGCATAGCATTCATTCATTTCTTCACAATAATCACAATATTATTCATATCCCAACAAGAAAAAAGTCACTGAAGCTACGGATAATAGAGCTACCTTGCGTGTAAGTTAGGTAAGGTGTTTAAACGGAACATTATGGCACCATTCAGCCATCCAACAACATGTAACAAACCCCGGGATGAGATATTAATTCAAGGGATAAGAATATTCTAACGAGTAAAACACACACATATATACACACACATAATAGTAACAAACTTTCGAAAATTTCAATATAATATATATGGTTATTGTAGGGAAAACCTAGAAGGCATAAATATGTTTTTTTTTTGCCCGAGAAATGTATGAGATTTGACTTAGATCTTTAAAAAAATATTTTTAATTTTGGTTTATACATATAAAAAATTATATGATTTTTGTTTATGCTATTAGTGAGACTTAAGTGGTTTTAGTCCATATCATTAGGAAAACTCTGTTAACTACTGATGTGACTAACAAAGCGTTACATCAGCAGTATCATGTGAGTAAAATAAATTCATTCGCCCCATAACCTGGCCCATACCCAACTCATTAGTCGTGATTTGACCCGATTTTGAGTGGTGTGTGTAACATGGTTTAGAGAAAAATTCGGGTAAAATAGCATATTATAAGTTGGGTTACGAATTTAGTGAGTTTATTTTGCTCACATGACACTGTTAACATGACATTTTGTTAGACACGTTAATTTTCGTTTAACCTATAATTTCTATAACAAGAAGCATTCTCACTTTCATTTTTTCAAATTGCATGTAAGACATCAAACCAATCAAAAGGAAGTTAAGTTTTCAATTGCATAAAGGACGGTTATAGAAACTTAATTAAATAAAATATAATAAATCTTCTCAAATAAAAGAAAAGCAAGTGGTGACATCAATCCCCTAGTCCAAGGACTTAGATCATGTTAAAAGAAAAAAAATAGAAATCAAAACCATAAAATAAAGATTACATGGAGAAACAATAGTGGAGACTTGAATTGGGGACGAATTAAGATATCTCTTTCTTTATGTTACACCTTGAGATCTTCATCTTTGCATCTTAGAGCTCTCCTAGGGTTGACTCTTTCTCTGATAATCCAAAGTGGATAAAATATCCTATTTGCAAGTTCTGGTCAGCGTCACATTGCTCAAACGAAGCCCGGGTCGCTTGAGCAATTCTCGAGACCAAATTTGGTGTGATTTCGCGTTTTTGGTCGCTCAAGCAAAGCTTAGGTCGCTTGAGCAATCAACTCTAACACTGCAATAGTAAAATGATCATAACTTTTGTTACAAACCTCCAATTGATGTGATTCAAATCCCCTATAAAGCTAAGATATAAATCTACAACTTTGTAGCTAGAGCAAAGTCAAAATTTGTCCATCTTTAAGGTGAAAACTCAATGATAAAGTCAAGGTGAAAACCATTTAAGCATAGTCTCTTTTGCTCCATCTTCTTCTTGAGGCCCTTTTTATTTAAAACCGATGAATAAATACTTAAACTAATACTAAAATGCTTGAAATGAGCTTATGATTCATGAAATCATATTATATTCAAAACAAGGCTAAAAGATAATAAAAGTTATTAAAAGTGCAAGAAATAATCTTAAATTTATATGAAAAACTAAGGAAAAAAAAACTCTTATTGATAAGTTATCAATCCTTATAAAAAAAAATTGGAAGTGATAATGTTTAGAGGATGACTCGGGGCAATCGTCATGTGGGCGTCATCGGATGAGTAAAGAGACCAGGTCCTACCTGTTTATGAAAATTGGGTCTATGTTATTCTGTACTATGGGTTGCTTCTTTCATTATTGTTGGGAAACCATCTATTAATTTTGATGGCAGAAAGTTTTACATTCTCTTCTCCAAGAAATCGTAGTCTCACATTGAGTGGGGACTAATATAATTAATGCCACAAAGTTAGATACGCATGGTTGAACACCAGAGGCTTAAGACGCACTTACGTGTAAGTGTCTGTTAAACTAACTTTCTAATCTGAAATGATTCAAGAGAATAAGTTAGTGTAGTTCGGGTGAAATGTGTGTGAAAAAATTATAAATAAAGGTCAAGAATATATAACTGCAACTTATGTAAAGATAAAAATGTAACCTTCGCTTTTATTCTTTTAGATGTATCAAAAAAAAATATAAAGATAAAAAAAAAATTGGACATCAAATGACAGCTAAAATGAAAAATATTCGTATAAATTATCTTTATTATAATTTGAGAACACTCGTTTTGGCCTTTAAAATTATAAATATGAATCACTTGTTAAAATTAAAAAATTACTTAATTTACAAATTCTGAATTTGTGAGTCATATATTAAATTAATTCTTCAATTCATTATCATTACACATTTTTGCTTATCTAACACGTTAAATAAGAATATGATGTAATAACTAAGACTACGAGATTGTAGCAGAAAATATTGTTGTGACCATGTCATTTTTTTTCTCTGTCCACTTTATCATAGGAAGAAATCAAGCAAGTATTCCTTGGTCATGCAATATTTACCCCCAAGAAATTTGACACCTCATGAGAATGACGCGAGAGACTCATTGAAGAGCTTTGTCATTCGTTGAAGAATCATTGAAAATTTTGAAACCGTTGCATAATGCTATCGTTTATTTACCCCACCATAAATCCATTACAGCAGTTTCTAATAGATAAATTATTAAAATTATACCATAAAATTATAAATTAATTGATCACGTACGCAATGTAGTGGCTAACACTAGTAAAGATAGTATCTCTAGCAGGACATAGTTGATTGAAGTGGTAAGGAGTTTTAATACTTTAGTTAATGGTCTCAAACTTAAGTTCTAGAATAGAACAATTAGTGTTAGTAGAGGTCATCCTCTTTAATAAATCTTTTAATTTCTCGAGTCTTATGTAGTTAGTAGGTCAAAGGTCAACTAAATACTGGTAATTAAAGATAACAATAGTATTTTTTTTTTTTTGCCTAAAGTTATATATTATCACATTCTCTTTTGAAGAAGAAGTTACTCTCTTCGTCATATATTACCAGTAACTTTCATTTTCTAGGTACATTAATAAAATAATGTATCCGAATACATTTTGTAATAAAATTAACGACTTTGCAATATTCATATTCATTTATTTAAGACAATTGAAAACCACAGCACTGCCAGCACATTGTTGTTGTTTGCCGTACTATATATATCCATGACAGCAATTTCCAACCAAGTAATAACTATACATAGAAAACTATAGATTAGTAATTGACTATGTAACAAAGTTAGTAACACTCGCAACATTTGCATGCACCACTTTTGCTCTATAGTGTAGTTATATCACCACATTTAGACATACCCTGTCTAATACACTAGAGCAACATTGTGTGAGATTAGGGGAGCAACCAAGGTTATTTGCCTCACTTGTTAGGACACTTTTAAAGAGAAAAATACCATGAAGTGTTCATTAAATATTGGTCGAGAGAAAAAATTAAAAATCACCGTTACCTAATATGAAAGACACTTCAGGATGTTGCTTCAAAAGTGTTTTAAAAATTGAGACAGATAACATTACTCACATAAATAATATAGTCAAAAGTGACGTGTCAAATTGAAAAATAAAAATAAAAATGTGTAATAAGTAATAACCCAACTAATGTTTTTGTGAGTAAAACTTGCGGGTCCTTCCGTATAGAATTAAGGCCAAGAAAGTTCCAAGGAGGCAAAAGGAGCCCCAAATGACGAAAGTGGTTGAGTAGCACTGCATTCCCATGCACTTCCCATGTTGGTTTCCTTCCCGATGGTAAAGGAGCGCCGCCGAGTAGCCAAACAGGAAGGAGCCCATGGGGATGTTGGCCACAACCACATTGTGGTTAATGGAGAAGTGCTTCGTTCCGAAAAGCTCGGTGGTGGTGGAGACGGCGATGGAGGTGATTGCGCCGGTGCAGACGCCAATCACCGCGGTGCTGGCGTAGAGGGCGAGGTCGGTGCTGCTGTGTAGCAAGAAGAATGCACCTGCTGTTGGAACCATCAGCGCCACCATACATGCTGGCCTTGAGATTGTGCTTTTTCCCCTGAAAGAGCCCAAAAAAAGAGTCATGTCAATAATGGGAGATGAGAGGCTTTTAATTTTGCAGATTATTTGTCTTCATCAATGTAGACATCAACCAACACTATAGATTGTAATTAGGAAAAAATTCTTACTCCAATGTAATGTAATAAAAGTGGGTCTCAAGGAAGACTCTAAAATACTTGATGTATACAATAAAAGGGATATGACTCATTTTTATTGCATGTGTGCTAAAATGTGAGAAGTTAAACCTGTGTCAAAGTAAAAATTTCACTATCTTAGAGAAATGAAAAAAAAATAAAGTGGATTAGTAATGCTTTACATAATGATTGACTAATATTTCTAGTTATCATTGGACAATTTATCTAATATTCTATAATCATACAATAATTTTTCTTAAAAGTATAAGAAAATTGAAAAAATAATTATACCCTACAAATTAAAATAGTATGATAAATCATAAACGGTACAAGACAAAACAATTTTGTTATTTTAACGAGAAATTCTTACATGTTTTTGAAACACATTTGATGCATGATCAAGAAATATTATCAATTATTGATTTATTTATTTTTTAATATTACAAATTAAAATCAATGATCAATAATGTTCGTGAAATATGCATTAAATGTGTTTTAAGAGCATGAGGCCATATCTACGATATTTTTCCAACCAACGCATATGCAGTCATTATGATTTGCATTTAATGAAAATGTAAATGCAGTGGTTCTGGTTGGTGCTAATTGTTAGGCAAAGGGGGAAAGAGCCAGAAAAGAGTGTTTCAAATTTCAATTCACACACGCACACACCACATTTTTACCTGTGGAAGTAATCCATGAGAGATGGCATAAGACGGCCAAAGAACCCAAAAGATGAAGACAACGACACCAAAGATGAAGTGTTGGAGCATCCCCTGGACTCGGCAATTTGCCCCAAGTTATTCAGGAACACCAAACCAATGGTTGCACCAAAGAAATACACAAAGAAATATAACCAAAAATCCACTCTTCTAAGCATCAAATTGACCCCAATTTCTTCCCTAACACAAACTTCTTGGACTAATTGACCCTCTTCTTTGACCTCATTCTCTACCCTCTCCTCATCAGTAAAATGGTAGACCCTTAATTTCTCCCTATTAGACCCCACCAATTCCTTGAATTTCACACAAACTGGGACTAATAGTGGCAAAAGAAGTGACACGAAAATACCAACTAAGATACCAATTGGTGAAATTTCATTTGTGACAAAATCCAAGCTTGTCAGAACAGCATAAACCCCAGTTGCAATTGTGATGACAAACATCACAGCAAATCCAACGCTTGTGTGCTTAGGACTTCCTTCAAACCCAGCTTCCCTCACCACAGGAGCAACAATCATTCCCACAACCAAAGGCAAGAGAGAGTTCAGCAGCAAAAATGATCTTGCCTTCTTCGTCGGTGAGAAGAAGGCATCGACAACATTGGTGTAAACCTTTGCACTCAAGCCCTGGTAGCTTGTTGTGATCCCAACAGCAACTTGGCTATGAGACAAGAAGTTCCTTATTGTGACAACATAGCAAACTGTGTTGATCCAGCAAATGCTGTTCCCGGCTAGGAATGTTAGGAGGAACACATGCCAATAGGACAGGTTGGAGATTTGGTGGGTTATGAAGAGGTATTGGACGCCGTAGCCGACTAGTCCGAGAGCCGAGCCGATCATCAGGACGAGCCAGAGGGGGAGGTAGAGGGAGGCGAGGCCGGAGAACCAGCCGAAGAGCTTGCCCGCGTCGGAGGCGAAGGCCAGGTTGTTGAGCTGGACTTGGGAGATGGAGAGGAGCTGCTTCAGCTGGGAGGAGTATGCAGGGAAGTTTGTGTTTGTGCCGTTTATGGATTGGAGCCAAATGATGCCAACAAGGCTTAGCCATTGAAGAGCACTGCTTGAAGGCATGGCGTGGGAGCAAGAAGAAGAAGAAGAAGTGATTTGTGGTATGCTTGCACTCTTCTATGCTCTCTTGTTAGAGGGAGTGAAGTGGGGGCGTTGAGGGCATATATGTTGTGAAAAGCAGAGGAGTAATTAAGAGGCTTTGGGGCCTAAGGTGTGGAATCCAGGATCACTTACGCGCTACTGTTAATGTGATTTGTACTCGTTCTGCGGACATCTTTTAACCGATATTCTAAAGGGCAAATGCTAAGTGTCCTTATAGAGTGTGAAATACTAGAGGAAAGGAAATGTGTTACGTGTGCTGTTGAGTGTGGAATACCGCATCAGCTCCCAATCTATTTATCATTGGATAAAATTTCACTAGGGTATGACATATTTATTAAAATCTCATCTAATGATGGATAGGATGTGAGTTAATATAGTGTTGCACACCTCATGAGTTCAAATAACACACTCATTCTAAATTATGGGGCTTACAGGCATAAGGCACGGAACCAGAAAGTCAAGAGAATTGATGTATTCTGCTTAAATGCAACAATGTGGTTGTACATGAAAAATGTGGTCTTCTATCATCCACCCTCATAGATACTGTGGACAAGATTATGTCTAGTACAGGGAAAAGGAGTACTTTGATATAATCGAAGCATTTATGGATAGTAAGTTTTTCAGCAGGTACTGAAAGCATGACACATGTTCATTTTCCTTTAAGAGGAGGAAGGTAGAATTGCATTTTATTTTTAGCAAGGTATGGGTCTTGAAGGTTAGATCACTTCTCATAGAGAGATCAATTTTTTTTCCCATCAATACTTTAAATATATTTATGTAAATTTTGTGTCATAAAAAATAAATGGAGGCCAAAAGTGTCTCTCTTCTCTTTAATGGAAGAGATTAATCTTAGTCCCCGTTATAATCCCACAAACTTTAAATAATATTTTTTAACATTATCTTTTTTTTAAAAAAAATTTATTCGAAGAGACAAGTGTCAACAAGTTATTGGCTATTTTTTAATCCCTGTTTAAAGGGACTTGAGCTCCTTTGGGGCACGAGCTTGCATCCCTCCATCCTTGTTTCATGGTGCATCCCTCAACCCCTTGTATATGTCAGAACAGGGACCAAAAATTTTGTGCGTTGAAAAAGCTCTCAAGTACTTCTCTTATCAGTAAATGTGCATTTTCATAATTGAACATGTGTTCTCATTCTTAAATAGCGAAGTTGTCTATCACTCGTTCAATAGTTCGTTAGAAGATTAAGCACATGACATTATCCTATTAAATCCTCAATTGAGAGGATCCGTTCTTGTAAAAATAACATTTTTTTGAAAATTTGTCCTCATTGTATTTCTATTTAACTGTTTATCCTTTTAGGGTTTCATAACATCTATCCACTATACACATCTTAAAGTAGTAGTAATTTTTTTCAATAGTGCTATTTGTATTAATGACAAAGTAATGCTTAAGAGACCTAACTCATCAACTTAGTTACCTCTATGAATGACACTTGTCATTTCTCTTACTCATCAACTTACTTATCAACCTAACCACTTCTATGAATGATATTTGTCGTTTCTCTTCTTATTTTGTCCATAAAAATGCCAAATAATATTCTAAAAGTAGGTAAGTCTTCGCAATATCACTCTCAATGATCACATATAATTTAACAAGAGAAAATATTTAATTGCTAAATGTATTACTAGTAAAAGTAATTGTATCGATTAAAAAAGTTGTACAACTATCAAAATTCTTCTTTTTTTGTTTTTGTTTTTATTTGTTGTAGTAACTCTAAAATGAACACAATAAGGGATGGAGTTCTTATAACTTTGATTTTAACAGACAACTGAGTATCTACAATGGCAACAAAAGATTGAACAAGTTTAGAGACTTGTACTTTAGTTCTCATGAAATATACCCACGTATATCTAGATTTATCATCTACTACACTAAGAAAATATTTGTGGCCTCCTGTGGGAAGAATAGACAAAGGTCCTCCAAATATCCATATGTATTATATCAAAGCCATTTGCAAATTTTGTAGTACTAGAAGCAAATGACAGTCTTTTTTGCTTAGCTAAATGGTAAAGATCACAAGGATCATTATTTTTCATATAATCTATAAAGAAAAATTTGGAATGCATAACTAGAAGTTTGTCATGAGATGGATGTCCTAGTCTATATTCTATAATGCCAAATGGGAAAGCCCCACGATACCCGGCTATGCAAGGAGTATGTGTCTGGTTGTTGTTGGGTGGGCCTCCTCAAGAATTTTAAGCCCAACACATATTTAACTAAAAAATAAGGAGGAATCATAGTTTTAACCATCCGATTTTATTCTCAATGATGGTTTTATTTTTAACAATAAGGAATTATATATTTCATTTAGAATGATATATACATACATACATATGTATATACATACACACCCCTAATTGATATGTTAGTGCAGTAACTTGTTTTAACATTAGGACTTTGGACTAGGCCGAGAATAAGCCAATAGATAAAAATGCGGGTTAGAGGCCCGATCCATCTACTCGACCCATAGAAGGTCAAAGCCGCATGATTGCCTCATTAGCATAGCTGACCTACGTATTTGGACGTGAGGAGAACCTTACGATACCTCCCATGACGCCATGCCCCATCCCACTTCAGATACAAACATGATGGCCAAGCAAGACTTAGGCTAAATGGTCGAGGAGAATATATAAGAAAGGACCATGGGATCGTTGATAAGGTACGTATTCTAAGCCCTAGAAAACACACCTAAAATGGTTATTGATTGAAGGACCAGAGTCCCTTGTAGGTCGTCCTAGGAACTTTGATTAGAGTCGGAGCACTCCTAAGTTGCTAACGGTGACTGCATCAAAGGGACACATCACCTTTCCGTTCATGACAGCACATTGGGGCCCACCATGGGGCCTAGTAAAACAAACCCTTGCCTCACACACAAAGACCTTAGCTCTCCCAACTTCAATGGTTAGGACTCAAAACCAGAGCCAGAACAGGCCACTTAGTCATCATGCGACTGCCAACACTAACCACAAGATGGCCATGGAGGAGATTAGGAGGTTGGTAAGGGAGCTCCAGGAGAAGAACTGACTCCTTGATGACAAAGTGGAGGACCTCAACCAAGCTTAGAAGGAGGAAGATCATAATTCCAGCCTGGGGCCAGAAAGAGAGGACTCTTGGCCACCCAACAAGGATGAATGACTTGAGGGTCAAGAGACCCCTGTAAATGTGGTACCATTCTTTGATTCCATCGTGAAAGTGTAACTCCTCTAGAACTTTTAGTTATCTCTCACTTCAAGCTTTACGATGGAAAGGGAGATCCTAACTCCTATCTTGTTATGTGATGACTCTCTAATTTGAGCATTTTGTTCATGTATTTTCTAAGTGTTTTCAATATTTTTTTTAGGGTTAAATATATTTTTAGTCCATGTAGAATTAAAAATTTTGTGTTTGGTCCCTGAAAAAATTTTCGTTTGAAATTAGTCCCTGAAAAAAAAATTTGGTAAGTTTTAGTCCTTACTAAGGAGGCGTTAAGTGCTGATATGGCCGTTAAATGTGCCACGTGGCACCACACATGACGTGTCACGTGACACACTTAACGGTGCCTCTCTAGCTAGCTTCTATCTTCCTGAGCTTTTCTAGGATGATTGTCTTAAGATTTTGGTTCCTTGTAGGTACACCAAGATTTATGGGACCTTCCCTCTCGTGACTACTTCTCACGTTGATTAGTTAGCGCTATATTCAAGATCAAGGTTAAACCTAGTCACGAGTTCTTCCCTTACTCGAGCCTTGGGGCCAACGTGGATTAGAACCAATCTTTTCGATCTATCCTGGAGAGACATCCAAATCTTACAAGAATATCTTCCAGTCGTGCTTACATCTAGGGATATTCCCAATGGCTTCAGGCCGACCTCCCACTACACCAAAACTAGTAATGAGCCCTACATGCCCCAGTTCTTCGACAAGCAGTTTGGTTTGGTCCAAGATGCGCCTGATTCAGTTCCAATTTTTGGTAGCTAAGGAAACCGAACCTAAATTAACTTTCATGACCTTCTCAGCATGAGAAGAGTCCATCCACGACTCTTCAAGAATTTTGAAGATATCATTAACCACTCCTAAGGACACGGGCCATTTTCAATGATGGTGGGATCAAATTTTCCAAGCCTTATTTCTAAAGGTTGTGGATGAGTTTCTTATTTCTCTTATTTCAATATCCTTTAGTTCTAGTGAAACCATCACCAAGAAAAGGAAACACAAAGATACTAGTCCTCTTACGGAAGGTAATCATTCATCTCTGATTTCTTTGCCTCTCTTCTTTCTCTTTTTCACTCATCCTTTTACTAACACTTTTCTGTTTTTGCAGATGAACCTATGGCAACCTCAGCCTTTGCTAAGAAGGACAAAGGCAAGGTATTGACTTCCACCACTTCCCCTACAAATAGAATGACCAGGCCTTTGGGGTAAACTTCATCCTCTGATTCTATTTCTCCACCGCCTAAGACAAGGCATAGTGCCAGCAAGGTTGCTCAGGTGTGATTTCTTCCTTGCTCCTATGATTTTTCTCTCTACATTACTTTGGCTAATATCTTTTGTCTCTTGAATAGGGTATCATGACCAAATGCCCTGATGAGCAATGTAAAAGCACCTCAAGACGCCTTGATTGTTAGTAGTGATAATGAGGAGAATGAAAAAACAGAAGAAGAAGCCATCACTTCTCCTGAGGATACTTTTCCAAGGGGTACTGACTCTCTTGGCGAGATATTTTTCCATGGAGTAGGACATCATCTCCTCTTAGGCAATAAGGAGTCGTTGCCTCAAGAGGACACTTCCCTCTATTCCAAGGAGGCAATGATGTCCTATTTCAATGCTCCCACTGTTCCCCTGGAAGCTCCCTCTTCCTTGATGCTCAAGTATTTGGAAGAAGTCGAGGCCATCCTCCAGTCTGATGATATTCCTGACTCACTCACTAAGGAAAAACTCTAGCAGTTACTTAATCACTGTGAGGGTACATATACCCTAAAGCTCTATAATACTGAATCTGAATTGCGGGGGCGTTGACCCCATATTGAATATAATTTGTGGGGATATTGACCTTCATATAATAATGAATATAATCTGTAGGGACGCTAATCCCATACTACTGAATATAATCTATGGGGATGCTGACCCCCATACTACTGAATACATATACTAAACTGAGTCCTCTACCCTAAGGCATTCTGTTTGTAAAGTCATTTAGGTGAGTTAGATTGGTTATAAAAGTTATTAGAAACTAAGCCTACTATTTATGGAAGGTAGCCTCCTAGTTTTTAGTCTTGTTACTCGTCTAAAACTAAGGACTATGGTCTCGTACTTTGGGAGGTTCCTGGGAAAGAAAGGTGCATCACAACTAACAGCTTAAGTATCAAGTCTTTCCTAGCCAGAACCTTTCCTTAGCTAGGATCCTTCCTTATTAGGGTCTGTTATGTAACTCTAACCAAACAGTGATAAAGATATCATCATGCATCATATAACATTTACATGGTTTTTAATATGGATTTAATTTTTAATTTAATTATTAATTGAATCAATATTTTTTTTAAATATAAAATAATGTAGAAATATTATGAAAATTACATGTAAGCGTGAAGGGTTTTTGAGAATGACATGTAGGTTGTATGAATTATGGAATTAACTTTTTTTAGTAAATGAGTAAAGATATAAATTTTTGTTTGAAGTTAATATAAAGAGGAATCAATTTTTTTCCATTAAAGCTAATAATTTTGCATGCTACGTTTTTTTTTTTAATAAAAAATATGGATTTACTTTTTAATTTAATAACTTAATTACTAATTGATCAATATTTTTTAAAAATATAAAATAGTATAGAAAAAATTATGAAAATTACACATAAGGATGGAGAGTTTTTGAAAATGACAAGTAGGATGTTCTAATAAATTATGGAATTAACTCGTTTTTAGTAACTGCGTAGAGATTAGTAGAGTATCTTTCTACGTAGGTACCAAACAACAATTCGTCAATCCAATTTCTATCTTGACTTTTCGCACACTATTCTTGGATTGAAAAATCATAAATTTAAAATCAAACAAATAACAATTGGTTCAATTTAATTATATTTTAAAAATGAGCCAATTATTCTGTTGGTTTAATTTTAATCTTTTATAATTCTTCGGCTAGTGTACGTACAAGTAGTAAAAAGATGAGTAGAGTATCATTCTACATAAGTACCAAATAACAATTCGTTAATCCAATTTATTAGTACCAGTACTAATGTAATTGGAGTTTAAATATATATATATATATATATGGAAATAAATTCGAGGTTAGAATAATTAGGTTTAATTAATTTTACATTTGAATCTTCAGAAGATGACTCAAGTGGATTTGGGCTACGGGATATGGAATTTTAGAGGAGGGTTCTTGTTTGGTGCAAGCATAAAATGTGATTACTCAAAGCAAATTACAAAATTAAAGAGAAGAAAAATAGTACATCAATCTATACAATTTTTTTTTTTGGCAATGCAAGTTATACAATCCATAGATCAATCTATACAACTCAAGGACAACATTGCTCAAAGCAAATTACATAAAAGGGGAAATATGGCCTATAGTTAGGCTATGGTATTTGATGGTTGATGTCACTCTGCTCTTCAGAGTTCTCTGTCTTCTTGGTGCAAACCAATATCCAAGTTATCACCTCCAACATCAAAGCGATTGTGGCCAAACATATAATTACGCCAGAATAGATGCTCTTCCACTTTTGTGCGTTGAGGATGTCAAAACCTTTGAAGACGTTCAATATGGCAAGGACAACCGTTCCATAACCCACCGCGTAGTGAAAAGTATTCCAAAAAGCTCTGTACTTGTGATCCTTCTTAGGCCTCAGAAATGCAGCAACACAGACTTGAGCGGATGCTAGACATATTAGAGTGATCCCAATGCATCTGTGCGGAGTGTGGTGAACACCACTGCGATTTCCCTCGTACACGCCGGTTCCAAATCCAACAACGCCAATCAAATACGCTAGAGATTGACATGCCCTGTGTAAGTGAAACCATGCAGGGCCCAGGCCTTCAAATGTCTTCATGTACCGAGCAAACATTATCCCAATAGGCATTAATATTCCCCAACTTATGGCATTTAAAATTCCATGAACCTAAAAAAGACCACAAATAGATAGATGTTAATTAATTAATACAACATTCTAAGGTTCAGCATAACAATAAGAAATAAGCCAAAAAAGAAAGAAAAGAAAAAGGTATAGTCATATATACAAGACAAGTAGGTTGACAAAATCAGATGGTTCTTACATTTCTGAGGATGGTTCTTGAGTTCAATTTTTCAGTTTGTGAGACCTTCCCAGATGCAAAATCCAAGGCTCCAAAAGATCGAAGTTGGGGCCCCGACAGTGAGTGCGCTGTTAGGGTCCCGTCATTAGAAACAAGGCCTTGTTGCCAAACGTGGTTCACCAGAGTTGTATTAGTTGGAAGTTGCAAACTCGCAAAGATGATCATGTGACCGTTCAGATAGGAGGCAGAGACGCTATGAACAGGGAAGCCGAGGTTGCCTTCTTCCAGCATAGTTGAGTAGCTGGTTATCGGTGAGGTGTAAGCTTTGAGAGTTCCATCTGATCTTCGAAAAGTGACGAATGCTTGAGATCCCACCATACCTATGTTTGACGACACAAAAATAAGAATTAAGTAAAATATATTATGTAATTAGTACAATAATTTGATATAAGAAAAAGCACATACTAATTCGGCTGTATATATTAAACAAAATACTAGAACATTATCCAAAAAAAATATATTATAATTATATAGTAATAAACAGCAGTAAATTGAGTGGAAAAAAATCATATGATGTTAATACTGATCTAATATATATAGACATGTCCCCTTCAAAAAAATATATATGATATATCTAATCAATTGCACAACCACTAGCTAAGTGCCACATTTCATATTCTCCTTACAATTAAACCAAATCTTTTCCTCTAAAATTGGTCTTCTTCTTCTTCTTCTTCTCTCTCTCCTAATAAGTTAACTTTAAATATCACCTCATCAAAATTTTCTATCACTAAAGCTTTCTTTCTCATTCTCTAAAATTATATTTTGCTCTTTCTATAATATTTTATTTCTAATAAAATTCTTCCTATTTAAAATTATCTCTCTCTCTCTCTAAAATTTCCTCAATCTAATTTCTCCCTCACACTAAAACTCTCTCTCTCTCTCATTCTCTAAAATTCATTATCATTAAAATTTCTCTTTTTTCTCTTTAAAATTCTTTTTTTTTTAATTTTCTCTCTTTAAAATTCTCTCTCCTCTCTTTGTATCTATAACTAAATGGAGTATTTGTTAGAGTCTTGTGATATCTAATTAAAAGAAAAAAAATTATGCTTACTAAAATAGTTTGCTCAGTATTAAAAAACTTAATTGGTTATCTTGAAAATATATAATAAAAAATAATAAAATTAAAATAATAAGAAAAAACATAAAAAAAGATCAAATAGAAAAATAAAGGGTCTAAAAGAATTCGTAAAATTTTGGGCATAAATATTTATTATATTCTACTCAATGAGCTGCCACTAGATGTCAAAAAATCTCCCCTTACAATTAAACGAAAATCTTCTCCAAAATTGTTTCCTCTCACTCCATTCTTTCCTCCTTATTGAGCTATTTCTAGATGCCACACAACACCACCTCATTAATTTATTTTTCATTCCCCTACACTCCCACTCTCTATAATTCCCTTTCTTTAAAATTCACTCTCTCACTCACTGAAATTATCTTTTGCTTTTTCTTTGAAAAATCTTCACTAAAAATCTCTCTTACTCTCTCAGATTCTCTCTCTACAATTATCTTTATCTCTCTTGAATTGTCTCTTTCTAAATTCTATCTCTCACACTTAAAAAAAAAACTCTCTCTCCCTCATTTATCCAACATTCACCATCTTATAATTAAACTAATTTCTCATTTTCTCTCTAAACTTTACCCCTTCAAAAATTCTATTTCTCCCTGTCTTTACCCATTTCTAAATTTTTTTTATCTTTATCTATAATTCCATACTTCCATTTTACCCTTAAAGGTACCTACAAGCCAACGAAAAGATTAACCACTAGACCCGTACCGATAAACACATTGATCATGAAAAAAAAAATGGAGTATTTCTAAAAGACACGTGAAAATTAATTTCCAAGAAAAGTTGTAGTATATACATAATACATAGACACATCACCAATTTAAAAATATTTGTGCATTGATCACGTCATCGTACCTTTGGAGGTGGGGTTGATGGCCCAAGCAATCCAAGTGGAGTCCGTTGCGTTGGCCTTCTTGAAGGCAAGGTCAACCGTGCGTGTGGATGGTTGGTAGTTCCAGTGCAAGGAGGATTCTAGCACAGGCAGATCGACGCATGTTACATAGTTAACTCTATTAGGAAAATTGAATGAGTTGCATGGCTGAGGGGTCCTGGCATAGACAACAGCAGCCGTGGTGAAGAGTGCAAGGATCATTAAGAGAAGACTCTTAACCGCAGAAGCCATAATGGGAGAGAGAATGAAATAAGAGTGATTGTCAATTTTATTGAATGAGGCTTGTTGATCAATTTATAGTATGTATGTACATATAATGTGATGTAAAGTCGGTTGGTGGTGCTCCTCCAAAGTTGGAAGAGATAAAACTAACTTGGAAGATATCAAGTTAGTTTTTTTTAGGGCAAAATATCAAGTTAGTTATTACTATTACAATTTAATATTTAAGTACTTTTATTTTTATTTAAGTTAGTTAGATTTAAATATTAAATTGTAGTAGTAATTATCATCAGGTTGATTAGGATAACAATTATCTATGCATTATTTATATTAGTTATATAGAGAAGTCCTTAGTTGATTTTTTTTTTGGGGTGTAATTTCTACGTTGATTTAATTTTAACCTTGTCAAAACTATCATTGTTTTCAAAACTTTGATTTGAATTTTTTTTTCAATTTTTTTTGGAGTTAGTTATTTCATAAGAAGATTGGTCGAATAATTTTCCTTTTAAAAAAAATTAGTAAAGGAATAAATCTGGTAGCTTTTTTTTTTTTTAAAAAGAGAAATTTAATATTTATTATTTTCATACAAATTAATTGATTTGAAAATAGGTAAGAATAACTTTTGTAAGGTGAATCCATTTTTATTTTTCAACAAAACCAACTTTTGATTTCTCTTAACTAACATGAAAATTTGATTAAGTTGATTTGAAATGTTATTTAATTTTTCTACAAGAAATTGTTGGTGTCAATTATTTTCTTTGTTTGGTAATGAAAAATTTTAGGGTGAGGAGATAATGCCACGGTCCAAGGCAAGGAAAGTTTTTAAATTTAGAGAGCATTTACATGACAACACGTGGCGTATTACATGTGAGAGCTAGACATTCTTGCTCCACTCGAATTGAATAATTCTTTTTTTTTTTTTATGTGAGCTTTTATTGTCTTCAATAAATGCGATTAAAGTGCACTATGTTTATCCTCTCCGTCCAATATTAAATGACATTTTTTAAGTTTGTTGATTAATTTATATATATATATATATATATATATATATATATATATAATATGTAATGTAAAGTCGGTTGGTGTTGCTCCAGTTTAACAAACTTAAAATATATCAAGTTAGTTAGATTTGTAACTATTAAATTATAGTAGTAATTATCTACGTTGATTTACTTTTAATTTTTTTCAAAACTATACTTGTTTTCAGAACTTTGATTTGAATTTTTCTTTAGTTATATTATAAGAAGATTGGTTGAACCATTTTCTTTATTTATTTATTTTATTTTGGTAAAGGAATAAAATCTAGTAGTCTTTATTTTTTTTAAAAGAGAAATTTAAAAATTTATAATTTTCGTACAAATTATTTTAAAATTGAGTTCAAAATAGGTAAGTATAACTTTTGGGTAATATGAATCCATTTTTATTTATGCAACGAAACTAACTTTGATTTGAAATTTGATTTAATTATTTTTTTAAAGAACTTTTAGGTGTCATTTTTTTGTGTTTAGTAATAAAAACTTTAGGACGATGGGATAACGCTTTAGTCTAAAGTAAAGAAAGTCTTAATTTAATTATAAAGCACTTACAAAAGAACATGTGACATATTAGATATAAGAGCGAGACACTCTCGCTTTCAGAATGACTCTAAAGTTAAATAATATTTTTTATATATATATATATATATATATATATATATATATTAGTTTAAAAATTTTGAAGTCATCCTACTTTTAAACAATAAATATAAATTGTATATGATTTGTTATATATCAAAACAAAGATACTATGTTATGGGCCTTAGTGGATTCGATCGACTTGAGTTTTTTTAAAGGGTTAATTAAGTTTTTAGTCTCTGTAATTTGGAAAAGTTTGGTTTTAGTCTCTCGGTCTCAGTTTTAGTTCCTGTAAAATATCAAAACTTGGTTTTGGTCCCTGTTGACGGTGGAAGAGTGACAGTGCTAACGTGGCACTTGACGTCGTTGACGGAGCGTTACACGTGGACACGCCACGTGACGGAGCCCTTTTTTTGGGTTCAACCCGAACCCAGAACCCGACCCGTTTTAAAAAAAATTAAAAAACCAAAATTTATCTATATAAATTTTATATAGATAAATTTTATTTTCCAAACATTATTTTAGAAAATTTTATATCTATATAAAATATTATAATATTTAACTTTGCAATTTTTTATTTACTATTTTAGAAGTAAAATTTTTTCACAAAAAATTATAATAAAAATATTAATATTGTAATGAAGAATATTTTATTTATACTTTTACGAATATTTAAGAGGAACAAGTGATGAACCAATTGAACCAATAAAGCATTAGTCAAATTTATTTTTACAGGATTTATATATTTATATATATATATATATATATATGTTTTGGTATATTTTAAAAAAAATTAAAAAGTGTAATATATAATCTTGCTATTAAGATAAAGGTTCCAAAACATGCATGCAACTATTTTCAATGTAGACAAGTAAATTTGCAAAGCATTAAATTTAATTTTTAATTTTGAAAAGATAAGTTAAGGTATAATAATTATTTAGAAATGAAACAAGTAAATTGGAAAAACTTGATTATGGCTATAATTTTGGATAATAAAATAAGGGTAAAATATGTTTTTAGTTCTTCATAAATTTTAAATTTTGTGTTTTATTTCTCATAAAATTTTTTGCTAAAAATCGTCCCTTATAAAAAAAAATTTGTAAGGGTTTAGTCTCTGTCATCATATTAAGTTGTTAATTGTTGACGTGCTAGTTAACTTAACCACGTACGCGGCAACGTGTTACACACATGACACGATTAATCCAACCATTACTTTCTCTGCCTACTTCCATGCTACTTTCAATGTACGTTTACTGTCTTCTTCTTCTTTTCTACTACAGTCTACAGCTATGTGAGTCACTGCCTCTCGCCGCTGCTAGCGAAGAGACCTCACTCACATGCCCTCACATGTTTCTCTCCTCCCCTTTCTCTCACATTTGTCATGCGGCTAAGTTAATTGACACTTCAGTTGTTAACGACTTAACATAACAATAAAGACTAAAACCTTACAAAAAGATTATGAAGGAGAATTTTTAGGAAAAATTTATATGAAAGATAAAACACAAAATTCAAAATTTATGAGAAATTAAAAACATATTTAACCCATAAAATAATTATTCAAAAGTGAAATAAATAAATTAGAAAAAGTGATGGGGAAGGTCAGCTTTTGTGAGCTTTGCTTCGAACTTTGGAAATAATTACTTGAAAATTATTTATTTTCATGCATTTTTGTAACATGTTAGAAAAAATAATTCGGGTATTAAAAAATTGTAGGAATTTATGTTTTAATATTTTGAGTTTATCATGTACTTGGTGGTCACTAAAACAATCGATTGTGAGAAATTTGGATGCATAGTGTAAACAAACCTATCAGATTAAACATTTTGATCTCAAGAAACAATTGTGATAAAGTGTTAACCAACTTAACATGTAATCAAACGATGTGTAGCTCTCAATTTGCTTAATGATAAATGATTGACTATAAAATCCAAACTAACAAAGAATTAGTCACATGCCTCAGCAATATCTAATGCCTTGGCAACTCATTACTTATGTATGCTTATGATTAATTGGGTCTTATGTCCTTTGATGCTCTTTAGCCTTTTGGATTAAAAGAGAATAAAAGAGAGAGTAAAAGTAAGCAAAAAAGAGCTTCCTCAGCCAGTGGCCGAACTAGGAATATTATTTGACAGAGCCAAATGAAGAACTACAGACATAATATCATAGATAAAAGTTTATTTTAATCAATTTATATAAATTTAGAAACTGCAAAAAGTACGACATGTCCAACATCCAAAAAAAAATCAAATTAAAATTTCGAGAGTTTCGTATATTTTTAATTAATTAAGATTTATGAAAAAATGCAAAGAAATATTTCTTGCGCCAAGAAAAATAATTAAAAGGAAAAATATGAGTGGATTGCAGAAATTTGTTCTCAAGGCATTCATATGGAAGCAGGTGACAGGGGAGAAAACATTCTTTTGGGAGATTTATTTTTTTTTTTTTTTGTATTGCCCTACCGGTTCTAAGGCTTCGCCTTGACTAATCTGGGTTGACCCGGGTCACGTACCTGACTGTGGTGAATGAGTCTCCTAGCGGGAATAACTGGGTATACAAGGTCTCGAACCCGAGACTTGCTTAAACAATATCAAGCCACTTACCACTTGAACCAACCCACGCTAGTTCTTTTTAGAGAATTTATGGGTAGGTGAAGAGCGTCTTAAGGATGCTTTTGAGACTACTCTCACTACTTAAATAACTATGAATTACCTGCAAAAATTTGCGCTGAATTTTTTTTGTAAGTAAGACAGCAAATTCTGCTACAAATTTTTATATTTGAGTAAGACAATGGACATTTTGTCTAGGAATTATAAAATTCATAGCAAAATTCGCAAGTTTTTCTCCAAAAAGAGAACAATATTTAGCTGCGAATTTTGTTCTAAATTATTTCGCAGGTAAAAAATTCTCAAATAATTTTGTAGGGAGCCGGAGAAAAAAAATGTCAAAAGATTTGATCAACACCATTTTCATAGTTAAATCAGCAAGAAATAATATTTGCGAACTTACTTGCTAAGTTTTGTTGCGGATTTAGTTGCGACTTTCGTTTCATGCTAATTTTGCTACAAATATTTTAATCAAATTGAAAAAATATAAGTAAAAATGAGGGACCAAAAGGCTTATTTTGCCTAAAAGGCTGTTTTGCTACATCCCTTTGCTTATTTTCTAGTTTTCATTGTACTGATTTGGACTAGCATGCATATCAAGACATGATTAGGTTCCAAAATCAGTAGCGTGTGATCAGAAATTCCAACATAACTATTATCAATCTGCATGCACCATTCACCACTATGTGTACAACTAATATGTTGCTTCACCTGGAAAATCAAACTTTATGCAGAAGAGCAAGTAATTCATAACCCCCCATCTTGTTTATTTATTTCGTTTATCTGACTCCTTTTAATGTAAGAAGTATCAATACATGACTTAGCTGAAATCATAACATAATAAACACGACTAAATCTTATTTCACTAGACATTCATAAATATACAGAGACATTTATCAGAAACATACATGAAAGTGAAACAGATCTGATACATATGTTGCTCTTTGATTTACCTTCCTATGGTTGAATAAGCCTGAGAGCTTCCACCTCTTCCCTGAAAGATCCTAACACCCCCATTTCATTGAAGGATCCAGCTTCTGATATATTCCCTTGTAAAAGCAATCTTCTTGGTCTCTCTGATGCTCTTCGCCACACGTGACAGTGGTCTTTCATTGAGTTCCCTTACTGTTAGCACAACACTTGGACCCACAAAAGCATTCCCATAATACCCTTCAGGCAATGGATTCACTAGCTTACCTGCAAGAGGGTAGTAATAAAGCAAAGCCTTTGAGAGTGCAGGGTCTAGTTGGTCATTTGGTGATTGGTGTACATGAATGGTTTGGCATAGGCTAGTAAGTTGAGGTCTGTTATCAATTGTAGACAGAGAAATTATAGAGGAAGGAGTTGGTTTTGCTGATTTGACATGAACAACATCTTTTATGTCATGCTTGACGGATGCATTCTGATGCCATGGAATTATGCTGTGGGTTTGAATTTGGGGTATCGTCTGTGTTATTGAGGTTTGAAGGGCTGGAGGCAGTTTATATAATAATTTATACTTGAATCTGATCGTGGCAATGCTTCATATTTTAGATCCAAGATAAACAATTTAAGTAGCACGAAATCCGACAATGGTCCACTAAAGTGAGAGGTTTAATTGTTGGATCGCTAAAGTAAATGAATCACACCAACTTGTTTATTAATTTAAGGGCGAAAACCTTTCAGTTTATCTTTAATGTGAGATCTGCACTTTACAGATCCAATAAAATCAAAGTGGGAATCATGACTGAGTAAATGTCTTGGAAACAAATATGGTACGACTTATAGCTTACGTCTACCATCAAATGATAACCAAATATTTTACTTTAGGAAATATGATGAAGGATATGAAGGGTGGTGATAGTCTACCCATGAAGCACATACATGATCCATGTTCGATTTAAATTACAATCAACTATTGCATTTGTGCCCATTTTAAAAAAAAAAAAAATACAAATATGGACAAAGATGTAATCAAATAGATTTTATTTTCACATATTTTAATCTTATGTATGTAAACATTATATCAATCAATTTTAAAGTAATATAAAATTTTATAGACGACTTGTACAACAGCTCTCCTACAAGTATACTACATTTTCATACACCATATATATACTCGTATATGAATATGGTCGGTCTCATAAAATAACCATTTACCCCACTCTCACTCACTTGCGCGTCAACCAACGCTCTGCACAAACCCGTTCATTTCGTTTTCTCTCTTCACTCTCTTCGATCTCATTCTTCGTTCTCTCTTCACTTTCCTCTTCAAGTTTACATGGTCTACTTCATGACTGATGTTTACTTGATGTGTTCCTTCAATTGTGTGGTAATTTCCACTCCTGTTAACATCATCTGGGCAGTTCTCGATGATGAGCCAACCAAGTCAACTTGATTGTCAAATTCATGCATGGGTTTAGATGAATCACGAATTGGCAACTTGAGAACCAATCTCCTTTTGTTTACTACATTCACATCAGTCTCAGTTAATTCACGAGATTTCATGCCGTCTGATTCATGTTCATCAATATACCTCTAGGTGTAAAGATTGTGAACTTATTTATGTTTGAGTAAAATCACAGTGTTGTACACAAGTACGTAATGTTTGTGCAGAAGGTCATAGAATGTTTGTGCACCAAAAAATACTAAACTATACATTAAGTAATATGCATATATAAAGTTTATGCATTAGAATGTATGAAAGTGTGTGTACACATGTATGTGAACTAATTTTTATAAAGTTTGTCCACTAAAAATGTATAAAGATTGTGAACTTATTTATGTTTGAGTAAAATCACAGTGTTGTGAACCAATTCTTAATGTTTGTGCACATCGTTATATAATATTTGTGCACTAAAATCTGACATCATATTCTGCAGAAATACTTAATTATATATTAGGTAATATTCATATATGTAAAGTTTATGCATTAGAATGTATGAAAGTGTGTGCACACATGTATTTGAACTAATTTTTATAAAGTTTGTCCACTAAAAATGTATAAAGATTGTGAACTTATTTATGTTTGAGTAAAATCACAGTGTTGTGAACCAATTCTTAATGTTTGTGCACATCGTTATATAATATTTGTGCACTAAAATCTGACATCATATTCTGCAGAAATACTTAATTATATATTAGGTAATATTCATATATGTAAAGTTTATGCATTAGAATGTATGAAAGTGTGTGCACACATGTATTTGAACTAATTTTTATAAAGTTTGTCCACTAAAAATGTATAAAGATTGTGAACTTATTTATGTTTGAGTAAAATCACAGTGTTGTACAAAAGTGCATAATGTTTGTGCATTGGTCATATAATGTTTGTGCACATCATCATATAATGTTTGTGCACTAAAATCTGATATCATATTCTGCAATATTATTTGTGCACTCCAATCAGATTTCATATTCTGCAATATACACCCTTACCACCATTGTTAAAGATAGATCTCATCCATTTTAAAAGAAAACCAACATTTTATCATTTTAATTTCATTTTAATCAACTTTCACATGATAAGAGGATGAATATGAGGAGGATGAGAAAGATGACAATGATGAGAAGATGAGAGAATGACGATGATAAACATAAAAGAACAAGGATGAGACGATGAAGAGGATAAGTGAAAACGATGATGAGAACGAGCTCGGGATTAAGGCGCATTGTGTATAATTTTAGAAATTGTACGCTATACTATAATGATTATTAATTGCGTATGATTAAATAATATATGTACAAATATATGCAATTTGGGTGTAGGGTTTAGGGTTTAGGGTATATACAAATATACCCTAAACCCTAAACCCTAAATATTTCTACTTATAAAATACGATATATCAATCAAAAAATGACCTACGGTGGATCTTTTTAAAATGTTACACCCTCAAAAAGTTTCAGGAGCCTTCTAACTTGGACTAGTCTCTCTTAGAGAGCAAATTGGTCCAGATAATATTTTATTATTTATTAACTCTTAAAATTACTTTTCTATCCTCACCCTCTCCAACTCTCTTCCTTGGCTACCCTTCTCACTTTCTTCAATCCATGCCCCAGCGACCTTCTACTTCCTCCACCGCCCTAACGACGTCGAAGTCCCTGGCCCCCAACACTGTTGCCACAACCAGTGTCGCCCCTCCCCACACCGAATCTGTCTCCCACTCTCAAGATTTGTTCTTCTTGTTTAGATCTGTTTTTTTATTCCTTCAAAAATCTCCTCCTTCCAGATCTGGTGACCCACCACTGATTTTATGTGCTACAGTGGCTATTTAAAGCAGAGCAATTCTCTGAATATTATCAAACACCTAATGATCAAAGAATAGCAATAGATGCAGTTCATTTGGATGCAGAGAGCCAACCCTTTTCAGTCATGGAAAATATTCACTTATGCTTTAAAGTACGAGTTTGGCCCATCACCATTTGAGTGCCCAAGGAAGTCTCTCCTAAAACTGGTTCAACAAGGATCAATGCAAAAGTATTATACAAAGTTTATTGCATTGGCTAATATGTCTTTTGGCATGTCATCGGAATGCTTACTTGATTGTTTTATTACTGGAATAAAGAAGGAAATTCAATTAGATATGGTAGCCTTAGCCAGCCAGACTCCAACAATGGAAAACCAAACCACAGACACAGTACCCCCAATTTAACTTTAATTCCACTATTCCTAATACCAGCCGGACTCATAACCTACCTCCACTAGCCATAAAATCATTTAACCCTTTACACCAAACCAATAACTCAAGAATTTCAGTTGTAGAAATTCATAATAGAAGGGAGAGAGGGCAATACTTTACATGTGATGAGAATTTCTCACCATCTCATAGATATCCAAATAAACCCGTCATGCTAATGCTTGGTGATAAGACTAGAGGAGACTGAGGCGGAATTTGAGATTCTAGTAGAGGAAGAACCACAAGTGGAAGAATCATACCAGTCACAACTATCTCTTAATGCTCTGAATGGCCTTCTAAGAGTTGGAACCTGGAAATTTGATGGCACAATCCAAGGGATGGAAATCAATGTACTAGTAGATAATGAAAGTTCTGATAACTTCTTGCAGCCAAGGATGGCTCAATTTAGACATTCAAACTAAGCTCCAATTTACTGTCATGGTAGGAGATGGCACCATTCACACCACATCAGGGTATGTACCTCAACTGGATGTTATCATTCAAGGTAATACATTCATAATCTACACTTATATTTTACCAATAGTCAATGCTGATTTAATATTGGGTAGCACTTGGCTAGCCACAATAGCACCTTTTATGATAGACTATAGTAACACGTCCATTACTTACAAAGATAAGAATCATTAAGAAATCAACCTTAAAGCTCTAAAAAGAACTATACCAACTATATATTATTAAGAAATCATTAAGAAATCAACCTTATATTATTCATGCTTATTGTATATGGGACACCGTACGTGACCCTTTATGACTATACAAATATTTCTCGACAAAGACAAACAAACTGAAACTTACGGTTCATAAGCGAAAATTGTAGTGTAGATCTTAGTTATAAAATGCAGACCAAATCGGCTGATCTTATTGGTGAATCGTCCAAGCGACCGGTTCATGTTAGTTCCTAGGGTTCACAGCGCCAATCACGTTAGTCCACATATTATGGAAATGCACTTGTGGATTCCGAAGTTGTCAAAACTCAATCAAATGAGTCCTTGAAAATTGAAATTATTGTTTAGACTTTTGAGATTCTAAAGAGAATCAAAAGTGAAATGACCACTCCACACCAATCTATGATTGCTGTTCCGTTACATCTCCTAGGGGGCTAAAGAGGAAGAATAAATTTTGATGGAACAAATCATCTGTTGGAGAAAGAAATAAAAGACTATTGGAGAAGAAGAATGTGAAGTGATGGAAGATCAAAGAAAAGCTCAACAACAATTATTTGAGGTTAATTATAAATGGTCGGTTTTATGTAGCTAGTTTGAGTTTAACTGCATTGCTGCTGGAAAACCTTCTTTTAAGTCTTAAGTCTGTTCTCCATATTTATTAAGTTTATGAGGCTATGACATTATTAACTTATATTTTATTTGGACTAATGCTCGTTGCTTAAGACAACACATGGAAAACATGTAACTTTTATACACACACACACAGAGGGAGCATGTCATATGAGAAAAATAGTTTATCGTGAGACTGAGATGATCGAATCTTGATCATTAAATCTTATATGAATGGTTAAGATTAAAACTCAAAGTCATGTGGCTTTTAAATAATTTTTAATCTCAATCATCTGTTTATAGTTGTGTAGTCAAAATTTGATCCTCCCACTCTCACAATATACCACTCTTCTCTTGTGATATCCCTCCTGTACGTGTGTATATCTTTGTTTCAGGTCTTGTATCCTTTGAAATGGTTTCCACACTGAACATGCAAATTTCGCTTATCATGTTTCTTTTCTGATTGATTGAAATTAAGTTTGAAACAAAGGGCTAATTAAGTAGTAGGGAGGGACAATAATTAGGACTAACTGAGCCACCTAAGTACTTTACTGTGTTACACAAAATGTTGTTCTAATTTCTGAAAATTAGACTCATTGAACCTCTTTCAATTAAAGGGGTGTTTTTACATAGAAATTCTTGTTTGAATACAAGTGTAAAACATTAATTTTGTGCATACAGAATAAAAGTAAATTTCATTTTGTGGGACTTAAAATACTTGGTAGGACACACAATAAAGATAATAAAATTTATTTTTATTGTGTGTGTCCGATAATAATGTGATAGACTTGTGTTGACACAAGAATTTCTAGTATTTACAATGCTTACATTGATCATCTGTGTGAACAACCTAATAACGTGAGTGGATCTCTCTATTAGATTTCTTGTCATGTGAGGTGAAGTGTAATCTTTCACTATTAATTACTTTGTTAGTTAAAGCTTTTATGAGTTTCACTCAATCAATTAATGGTAAGAGATTACACCTATCTCCCATCACACTACCCTCAGACACACACAATAATAGTAGGACAGTGGGTACCAAGAATAGGACAGAGAAATAGAAACATGGAGACATAAAATTCTTGTATCATCTGTACGTGAACAACCTCAGAACTGTTGCTCACTACTGTGTGTATCACAAGACAGTTGGACTTTGGCTACCCTATAGACACCATTTTACCTTGGGCTGGGCATGAGTCCAGTGGAGACAACCACTATGGGTACCTATTTCCA